>RJWT010008112.1:0-26752 GCA_004365215.1 Cuniculus paca
CCGCGCTGTTGGCTGAAAGTGAGCCTCCAGAAAGAGGCTATGATGTCCCAGGGCAAAAAGATTGTACATCACAACTGAAGCACGGACCCCAAATTATTAGATGTTATCTCAGTTGTTATGCAGACTGCTCACTCTGCATTTCTTGCCCTCTGCATATTGCAGAGGTGATCTCAGACCTTCTACCAAACCCAGCTCATGGAGCCACACCCCTCACGGAGGATCAATAAAACCTGGGAAGGGCTCTAGGTCGAGGCCTTTGTTCCGCTGAGCCACCATCTTGGCTAGACTTAGTGTTACAGGAAGCTGAGATAGTTAGAATTATTATAGGCAGTCAGACAGAGCCAGGTCCTCCATGGAGCCAATGCAAAAACCTGGATACCTTGCAACTGTAAAGGAGAAAAGCACCTCCTGCTATGGGCCGGTCCTGGGACAACAGATCAAACAAATGCACCCACTTCCTGAGGACTGATATTCTAAATAGGTCCTTAGCTCCCTAAGGAAGCCAGAGTCACCTGTCTCAATCCCCTAGGGAAGAGTCACTGTTCCTTAAACATGCTGGCTGGCTACGTGACTCGCTTCCCCATTTGTCCCGGACTTAATCAATTTTACCTGAGCAATTAACCTTATTGGTTAACCATAGTTCTGTCCCACCTTATGCTCACCTTAGGAATTCCCATTCTTCCCCACCTTGGACCCGTCTACTCTATAAAAAGTCCCTAAAATGACAGAGTCTTTGGCAACCCACTTGGGACCCCTTCTGTCTCTCTGACAGAAGCTTTCTTTCTTTCCCCCAATAAATATATTCTGCTCTTAACCTCCGTTGTTCCTAAAATTCATTCTTCGATTTTAGAGAACACGAACTCATACCACACACAGTGGGTTGGGAGTTTCATTCCCCTGTATCATTAGGAGCCCTTGGCTCCCCATAACTGTATATATGTCTCAGTGTTTTTCTTCTCGCTGTGGGTTGAACTGGAAGTGGTAGATTCGAATTAACTGGTTGAAATTCCAGTAACTTATCCATGGGATTATAATTATAAACCTTCCTGAACCGCAAGGAGGAAGGGAAAGGGTTCTCTATAGCTTAGCTCATGCTCAAATATGGTCCCATCAGCCCCTAACTCACTGGGGTCTTCACACTGTGACCCTACATGACATGCAGCCTCTGTGTCCAGGGGAGTCAGGACTGGGTTTCCTATGCATCAAGGACAGTGTTATGGTTGATACACTGTGTCAACTTGCAGAGTTTAGAAGTTTAACTGAGAGACTCAGCAGGGAGCCAGGGTTCTTACTTTGTAAATACCCTCATCCTGTGCAAGGAAGGGCAAGGACATTTTGTGAGTGCTACACCCACCCTGAAGGTTTTGGTACGGGGGTGGCTGTGTACAATGTAAGGGAGGAGAAAAGGCTTGCGTTTGCCCCTTTTTGCTCTGGCTGCTGCCTTGAAGTGTTGCCCCAGTGCCATGCCACCTTGCTTTGCAGCCAGCTGATTATGGACTGAAACCACCGAGAACTGTAAGCTAAATAAACCTTTCCTTGCTTCACTTTGGGTGTCAGGTGTTTTGTCCCAGCAACGAGAAAAAGTAACCAACACAGAATTTGGTACCGGAGGAGTGGGGTCGTTGCTGTGACTGTACCTGACCATTTGGTTGAAGAGCCTTTGGGAATGGCTTGTGGGAAGACTTTGGAAAGGTTCAGAGATGTCCCCTGAAAAAGAAGCCCTGGAACGGCTTAGGCTGTTCTGTAGGGGAGATTCGGGTCAGAGCTCAGGAGACCAGAAGACTGATAGAGAGCCTGCAGGTATAGACCAGGCTCGGGAGGTTTCTGCTGGAAAGAAGGACAGCATTGGATGCTGGACTCCACATGATATGTGCTATAGCCTGGCAGAAGGTTTGTCTGCATTTTGTTCATGTCCAGAGACTTTGCCTGAGACTAAAGTGAAGGACGGTGGACTGATTGACTAATCTGGCAGAAGAAATTTCAAGGTAGTTGAATGTTGAGGCCATGGCATGGCTATTGTTGGGGGCTTTTAGCCAGATTTACATTGCAAATCAAGAGCACAGAGCCCAGCAGGGTGATCTGAAACGTGAGTTTGCCCAGAAAGGATGTTCCAATAAAGCTATGGACTGTAAAGATAAAGCTGAGACCTTGACTGCTGAGGAACAGAGAAATAGAAAAGATGACCTCAAAGCTGTGCAAAAAGCAAGTCTTGAACCTTTGCAGCGTCCAAACTGCAAAAGTGGAAGACTTTGCCTTGAGAAAGCCTCAGAGCACCATGTTCCAGAATGGCGGAAGAGGCCCCAAAAGGTTCCAGAATGGCGGCGGCATAGAGAATCTGTTCCTTGTAAGCAGGTTCAGAGCACCCAGTGATCCAGGCACTTGACCCCTACAGCCAAGAGAAAGGAAAGCCTGGCTACTGCTCCAGCTGGCAGCAGACCTCGGCATCATCCATGTGGTACTGGTTTTAGGTGCACACAGAATGAACAAGCTCAGAGGTTAAGCAGGCTTACACCCCGATTTCAGAAGGCCTGGGAGGCCAGGCAGCGTGCCCCTGTGAGGGCAGTGTGTGAAACTGTGAGTGTGAAGCCAAAGGTGCACCAGAGACCCCAGAAGTTTGGAAAAGCCAGGAATGTGGATCATCGGAGGAAACCTGCAATGGGGGAGCACAGCCAGCACAAGAGAGATGCCACAAGATCGGTGACCACTAGAAGTGCCATATGGGTGGAACCACACAAGCCCTTTGGAGCTCACAATTTGCGACAGATTGCTTCAGAGGCTGGACAAGCACCTATCGGATCTAACATTTACTCTGCTGGATTTTGGACTTGTTTTGCTCCCAATGCTTTGTACCCTCCTGTTTGTAACTTTTGGAATGAAAATGTTTGTCTTGTGCCTTTGCATGCTTTAACTTTGTTTTCATTTGTACAGGGTTAAGCAGCTAAGAGTTTGCCTTACATTTCAGAGACTTGGGACTTGGACTTCTCAGCAATGCTGAAACTGCTAGGATTTTGGAGACTTTCAGATGTACTAAATGCCGTTTGCATAGAAGGATGTGCATGAGTCTTTGGGTGTCCAAGGACAAAATGTTATGTTTCTAATGTAATGTTGATTGACTTACTGTTGGTTCTTAAGGATTGTTAAAGTTCGTTATAATGTTCAAGTTGCAAAATGGTAAGAATTGGCATGTCTTGGTATCTGGAGGCTGCTTTAAAGTAACAGGTCTGGTTGCCAAGTTGACAAGGGGTGGATGTTATTGTTGATGCATTGTGTCAACTTGCATAGGTTAGAAGTTTAACTGAGAGACTCAGCAGGGAGCCAGGGTTCTTGCTTTGTAAATATCCTCATCCTGTGCAAAGGAGGGCAAGGACATTTTGTGAGTGCTACACCCACCCTGAAGGTTTTGGTATGGGGGATGGCCTGTGTACAATGTAAGGGAGGAGAAGAGGCTTGCGTTTGCCCCTTTTTGCTCTGGCTGCTGCCTTGAAGTGTTGCCCCAGTGCCATGCCACCTTACTCTGCAGCCAGCTGATTATAGACTGAAACCACCGAGAACTGTAAGCTAAATAAACCTTTCCTTGCTTCACTTTGGGTGTCAGGTGTTTTGTCCCAGCAACGAGAAAAAGTAACCAAGACAGACAGCTAGCCAGCACTTGATTCACACTCGACGTGACAGTGAGGGGTGTATGCCTACACCACTGCAATTCTGTGCATCTAAATGCAAGTATGTACATATGCGACTCCTTCTCTGGGACAGATCCCTTTCCGGCTGGCAACACTGCTACAGGAGAAGGTCAAGAGGATAGTGGATTACAGACGCTGACTGCCACTGTGCAATAAATAGTCTGCAGCAGTTGGGTGAGCTTCCAGTTCAGGTACATCTGTACGGTCTCTGTTCGCTTCCTCTGACCCCTGCAGAAGAACCAGGCCACCCCACGTCGTTCTGTCTTCCTCCTTAAGAGTTGCTGTACTCTGACAGCTCGTAACTGCATCATGGCACAGCGAGGCACCTTCTACTGAGCTTAAATGGGGAACTTAAATTAGCCCTTCACAAGAGCAAGAAACAGGTCAGTGTGTCCTTTACTGCTGTGGGAACACACTGTGCTTGTTAAGCTGGGTTCCTGTGGGCACTTACTAAGGGGCTTATGTTTCTGTCCTTGATTCTAGCTTGTGCCTTAGGACAAAAGACTGAAAGAAGTGCTAAGAAACAACAAAGCCTTAAGTGAGCTCCAAGTTAATCACTGCTGCAATGAGAGGCAGACAGCACAGTACATGGAGAGAACAGTCCAGAGACAGAGGTCCAGTATGCACCACATCTTTTGATTCTTCCACAAAACACTTCTCTGCAGACATCTAGGGTGAAACTCCAGGAAGCAACCCAGAAACACGGTCCAGGTTGCTGTGAGGGTGGCTAGTCAAATGCCCACAGGGGAAGAAGACTTTTGAATTGTGTCCAATTGGAACCTTTCCCACTGGGACTAACAGAGAAGACTCCAGAAGAGTCAAACCTTTACATCAATTTGGGAAGTTAAGATTTCAAGCAAAGTCTATGTCCACCATGAGGAAACTAAAAACAACTGGAAAGGATCAACATGATCAAGAAAGAACTTGACCTCTGTGAAAACAAACTCTTAACATTGTGTTTGTGTATATTGTGTGTGGGGGCGGACAGGTGGGGCACACTGAGAAATGAAGCTAGGGCCTTCACATTGAGCTACACCCAAGCCTGCTAAACTGCTCAGGCTAGAGTCAAACTTAGGATTCTCATGACCCAGTCACCCAGATGTGCACCACCACTCCTGGCTCTTCAGCATTCTTGACAGACAGGAAGCCAAGGCAAATTCTCAGTGATGACAGCATTCACAGAGATGCAAGCAATCCAACAAATCTAGATGTGTAGGGAAGCTGTGAACTGTTAAGCAGATCTGGGAGGAAAACCAGCCAATAAAAACAGACCAATGAATACCATGGAAGATGAAATTAGCAGACACAGACATTAAAATAGCCATTGTAAACATTATAAATATGCTCCATTATTTAACGGAAACCATGAGTAATGAGAAAAGAAATAAAAACCATAAAAAATGAGCATGAGGGTACAGCAAATGACATTATCAACAGAGTGGAAAGGCAGTCCATAGAGTGGGGAAATATTTGTAAATCGTATTATCTGATTTTGAATATAATGTTCATAATACACAATGAACTGTATAGCTCAACAGTGGCAAAGAAAGAGAACCTGGATAAAAATGAGCAAAGAACTTCAATAGACATTTCTCCAAAAGAAAGTATACAAATGAATTTTTTTTTCATGTGACTATTGGTCAACTTCAGTGATCATTAGAGAAATGCAGGACCAGGGATTTAGCTCAGTGGTACAAGCACCTGCCTGAACGCATGAGGTCTTAAGTTTGATTTCCAGTACAAAAAAAAAATCAAAACCAGAATGCATGCAATACCATTTATCCACTAGGAAGGCTATTCTCAAAATAATACATAACAAAGATGTGGAGAAATTGGATACCTTATGAGTTTACTAGTTGAATGCAAAGTGTGCAGCCACTGTGGGAACAATATGGTGGCTCCTTAAAGTTGAACAAATAATTACCACATGATCCAGCAATTCCACTTTTAAGCCTATACTAAGGACAATCAAAAACTGGAACTCAAACAAATATTTGTGCATGTTAATAGCAACATAATTCACAATAGCTAAAAGGTGGAAGCAACTCAGCTGTCCAACAACAGATGAATAGATAAAAATGTGATCTATATGCACAATGGAATACTATTCAGACTTTAAAAGGCAAGTCTGACACATGTCATGCCATGAATGAATAATTGAAGGTACTATGTCAAGTGAACAAAGGACCTACAGATAGACAAATTTTATAAGATTCCACCTATATGAGGTATCTAGAGTGGTCCAGTTCACAGACAGGAAGTGGAATAATGTTCTCCATGGGAATGGAAATATTATTTTCAGATGTTTCCCTAAAGCCTCATGCAATCACAGGCAGGACCTTTGGTGACTGGGGTCACAGGAGCATTATAACTGGCTTGCTGTTAGGAAGTGAGGTCTGGTTGGAAGAGGTCTCTGTGGGAGTAACCTGGTAGGTTGTACCTCCTTCCTCCCTTCCTGCTGTGCTTACACTCTGCCTTGCCATGAGCAGCTCTTCTCCACCATGCTACTCTGCCATGCTGTCCTGCCTTGGAGCCAGCCAACTGCAGACTGAAATGTACCTGTCTTCCTCTTAAAAAAATAAAGGAAAATAATTTCTTTAAAATAAGCCTTTGATAGCTCCTGTCTTTCCCCTCTTTAAAAGTGCCAACGAAAGTCATCCCTTTTTGTATTTCTAGTACTAGTCCTCCTTTAGTATTCCTAGTCTTCTCTATACAGGCAATACACATATTCCCTTTGTTTGAATAACCTATATTCCCTAATTCAGCTAGTCCTAGAGACCTTAAATAATGAAAATTAACAAAGATATCAACCATATGTACTACAAATATAAGTGACTATATTTGAATATAAAAGGACCATATAATTAAGTGAAACAAGCAACAAAATAGAAGCTCTTTGAATCCCATCAGTAAATAATAAAGTCCTTTTTTCCTATAAATTCAATCATTTCTAAGGTGACCAATGACAGATACGTCAGGATTAATTTTTTAATCTTCATCTTACCTGACATCTTGTCAGGATTTGATATACTGTTAGCTTCTTAATTTAAAACAGTTTTTCACCCATGGAACCATAAACTTCAAATTTCTTATTGTCTGGCTACTCATTTTTTGCTATTCTTTTGTCTATTCTCCTTTTCTATACAATGGACAGATGTTGGATTTCCTGAAGGCACACTTGGAGAACTGTTTCTCTTATGCTATATTGCTGCTGTAAGGAACCTCACCCACACCTTACAGTCTAAACCAGTGGGCAAACCTATAGTATGCAAGATACAGCAGGCACACAAGCCAAGCATGAGTTGTTTTTTTCTAAACTAAAACTTCAGTATTCAGGTTTATAGTACGGAGCTGGCACTTTGTGAAAAGTAAGTGGATTTTGGGATGTAGTTTGAGCACTCAGTCTCTAAAAGGGTTTCCATCACTGGTCTGAACTATTGCCCGATGCTGATAATTCTCAAATGAATATTCAATAAAGTAGGAAATGAAATAGAGTACAGAGAATTTTGAATATTCAGTAAACTACCAAGTAGTTTAATATGGTTATACCAAAGAATAGAAGTTTGGGAACCAGACACGATGCTGGAGAAAAAGACAGGATTCAAATCATGAGAGCTTTTATAATCTTGCTGAAGAGTTTAAACTTTGTCCTGAAAAGATACCAGCAATGAATTTTAAGCATGACCGAACATTTATATTTTTGAGCTGGGCATGGTTGCACATGCACATAATTCCAACAGTTGGGAGGTAAAAGGATTTCCAAGAGTTCACAGGTGGCTTGGGATACAGAGTGAGTTCTAGACCAGCCTGAACTTTCTAGTAAAACTCCTGTCTCATAAAAAGGAATAAATAAAAACATTTATATTTTAGACAAGGTATCCATAGGATGGACTTCTGATCAAACACTGCAGACTGCATGCATTTCTCTATTCCTCAGTAAAATTTCACTGAAACAAAAAATAAGGGTTAAAGAGGATGGATAAATGGTTAAAGTCAAAGAAAAATGATAGGAAAAAGAATACATGAAGAAGCAAAAAGAATTTAGAAACTGAAAAACAGATGGCCTTGGCCAAAAGAGACAAATTCTCGAACATACATGGAGATGCCACTAAAACACAAGATCAGTTAAAAAACCTAACCCTGGAAAGGTTTAGGAACTTGAGACTCCACAAAACAAAAATGGCAATCAGCGAGCAAAGTGAAGGCAGAGATAATGTAAAAATTGGATTAAAGTCTACATAATGAGTAATTAAACTTCTAGTATTCCTCTCCCCCAAGCCAACAGTCAAACTACTACTCATTTTCCAACCTAATGAGAAATTAAGCACTTACTATTCTATAGAAAATTGAGCAGGACATGGTGGTACAGGCCTGCAATCCCAGCACTTGGGAGGCTGAGGCAGGAGGATCACTGTGAGTTTGAGGCCAGCCTGGGCTACACAGTGAGTTCAAGGTCAGCCTGAACTGCATAGTGAGATCTTGTCTCAAAAAAAAAACATAACTGACCTAACAGGCTCCAGACTCTTGAAACATACGTAGTACACAGAGGGAAAACACAAGTCTCATACCAAAACAAAGTAAATAAAAGTTTACATAATAAAGTTACACCCACATTCACTTAGCTTTACCAAGCAAAAAACAAAGTTGAGCTAGAAACTATACAATTAAGAGTATAACATCTAGAGTATACTACTTGGCTCAGTAGTTGTTATGGTTTGTATATAGGCGGCCCCCCACAAGCCTCATGTAGTCATGGAAGCTGCTGAATCTAGCATTTGTGATTGATTCTTTGCCTAGTGCTGGGTTTAGTGCTGGGTTTAGTGCTGGGTTTAGTGCTGGGTTAGCGCTGGGATGAGTGCTGGGATTAGTGGTGTGAGTGCTGCACCCATCCAGGGGTGGAGCCTGCATACTATATAAGAGAGGGAAGAAGTCATGTTTTGGGTCTCTTTTGCCCCTCTTCTGCTCTGTTTTGCTCTTGCTGCTTGTGAGCTGCCATGAACAGCTGCCCCCTCAGCCACGTCACCCTGCTTTGGAGCCAACTGGATATGGACTGAAACCTGCAAACTGTAAGAAAAAAACCTTCCCTTCCTTAATTTTGGGTGTCGGGTATTTTGTCTCAGCAACGAAAGAAAAGTAACCAAGACAGTAGTAAACATGATACTACTTGGTCATCCTTCAGAGTCCATCATAAAAGGAAGCACTTCCCATAAATATTTAATAAACCAAGCAATGGAGGAGTGAGCATCTCATGTAGCAGTGATACTTCTGGAGGGAGTAGGGTCAAAGGTTGAGTCAGGGAACTAATTTTTTTTTTTTATGATTCCTGTTTAGTTTTTAAAGCTGTATTATTTTGATAAAATAAAAATAATTTTAAAATAAAAAGCTTAGGAGACATAGCAAAGAGAAGACTGGGGTTAGGGATGAATGACTACACAGGAGGTAAAAGAAATGTGACAAAGAAAATAGAATTACATGTGGTATTGCCAGAGATTGTGTTAAAGCTCCACTAATGTTTGTTAACAGGTAAAATACTGTTATTTGAGTTTATTTTTCACTTAAAAAATGAATTAATGCAGGACAAGCATACTGAAGTCAACATATATATACTTTCAAATTGCTTAACTGTTCAATGAAGATGATTAGGTTAAAGTGACTTTATGTTTTAAAATAAGAAAAGGCTACAATACACTTATAAAATAAAGCCCAAACAAGTTAAGAGTCAAAAATGTAAAACCAGCTAGCAATGGTGACCAAAGATAGGTAAAGTGAGATTTCTTAGGGATACTTTTTCCACAATGAAAAAGCAAATGTAGCAAGTTAAACTGAAAAAAATGTGAAGCCAGAGCAACTGAGGCAAAAATAAATATACCCAGAGGCTAAGTACCTTCAAATGGTAAAGAAGTGATAAAAGGGGAATACAAGAGCAAAATCTAGAAAGGAAGGAAAACATACTTGATAAAAATAATTGTTATCATAAAAACTAACCTTACATTTATAAGCCAGACATGATATTTGCCTTAAGATAAATTTTTGCAAGGTAAAATTTCTGTACATACCATGTAATAACATTCTCTCATATTTATTAAATAATCTCAAGTGCTTCCAGAGAAAAATATTGTACTATAAATATTTAGAACTTTTATGCTCACTGGTATTATTTTCTTTACCTTGATCAACTTTTTGTTTTGTTTCTTCTATCCTTTTTAATTCTTTCTGCTTTGCTTCCATGAGCTGTTTTTCTTCTTTTAAAGGATCATATTTTATTCCTGCATGAAGCATAAAAATAATCTTAATTAAATCTAAAAATACCCAAAAATATCCTTGAAAATAATTTCTAATTCGCAGTCTACAAAAATTTAGAATAAATTTAGTTTGAACAAACACTAAAAACAAATATTAAAATAGCTAAAAAGATTCCTCAAAAGCATGAGCAAATATACATATAAAATATATATAAACACTTTTCCATCTACAAAAAGTAATTTGTTTTTTTTCCAATATTCACAAGTCAATATCATCATCATTAGGACATACTGACACCTTTCCTGAATCATTTTCAGTTAGCCAATTCTTTAGTTTGTACCTTATTACTCTTGTTTTCTACCATGAAGTAAGTTTTAAAGAAAAATAATTTAAGTTATAATTTTAAAAATTTTACTTACTAGAAGAAGGCACTATGAGCAAAAAAATTTCTTCCAATACAGCTACAACTGGTTGAGTATAAAGGTTTTTCCATGGAATTACAAGGTTAAGAGTACCTACATTTAAAAAACAAAGTACAAGGATATTATGCATTCAACCTATGTTTACCATTAATTTCTTTTCTGTCAAACAAGAGATCTTTGAAAGATCATTAAGACTAAAATACCCAACAGGCAAAGGGAAAATACATTCCTATAGAACTCCATTGCTGTACCGCTCATTTGGAAATATGTACATTTGAATTCAACAAACTGTGTCCCTAATACATACTAGGTAATATGCCAAGTGGCAAAAATATAGTAAAAATTAAACCCCCTTCTTTTTAAGAAACTCAGTGTCCAACAGATAAAAATAATAATACTGACAGAAAGGTATATAAATAACACCTTAAATGATTCTCAAAATGTTTAATCCAGTGTACCTTTCCAAGATTTATATTACCATTGAAAAGTATCTTATTCTCATTTTTTTTTATTTTGAAGAGACTAAAACAAAATGAAATAGAATAAAGACAATCAAAACAAAACACTGAACATGGTACAGGACTTCAAAACAAGATAAAAGGTAATCAACAATGGCTACCATAATGCCTCTTGTTATCTACAAAATAACTATCCATATCATCAAGGCATAATAAAATCAAACAAAACAAAACAATGAAAGCAATATAGGACTTCAAAATAAGACAACAGGAAAACAACAGTGGCTACCATAATGCCTCTTGTTATCTTCAAAGCAGCTGCCTATATCATCAGACATAATACCATCAAACAAAACAAAATAGAAAAAAATCAATCAAAACAAAACAACGAAAGCAATACAGAGTTTCGAAACAAGATAATAGGAAATCAATAGTGGCTACCATATTATATTTTGTTATCTTTGAAATAGCTGTTCATGCCGTCAAATATAATAAAATCGAACAAAATGAAACAATAAAACCAAACTAAACAGAACAATGAAAACAATACCAGGTTTCAAAACATGATAATAAATTAACAATGGCCACTGCCTTCCCTTTTTAGACATTTCCTCCCCTTTCACTTTCACAACGTCTATTAAGCATTTTGGATCCCACCAACTCCTGTAGCTTTTTATACTAGGGAGACAACACGATGTTTACCCATGTGACTGAACCATTTCATCCATGACCATGATTGCAAGTTGTATCAATTTACCTAAAAGAGTGTTGAGGTTATCTTTCTTTATAGCTGAGCAGCTTTCCATTGTATAAAAATGCCGTATCTTTCTTATCCATTCTGCAGCCAATGGGCAAGCTACCCCTTTTTTCTGGTTCCCTGTCACATACAGCACTGTTTTCTCTCCTTTGACTTTCAGTCTATGAATCTTCTTTCTAGTTAAATGTGTTTCTTGTATAAAGTATACTGATGGATCCTGTCTCCTGATACACTCTGCCTGTGTTTCTTTTTGTTGGTGAATTGAGGCCATCTACATTAATGGCTATGGCCAACACACACTGGCTCATCTCTGCCATGCTATTTTCCTGCCATTGGTTGCCTAGTTTTCCCCTCCATTCAACTGTCTGCCCTGCTGGATGTTCCCCCTCTGCCGCTGTTCCTGGAACCATGGTCGTTTTTATCTCTCTCTAGGATGTCCTTCAGTATTTGTAGGATTGGTTTGGTGGTCATGAATTTCTGCAGTTGTTCTTTGTCATGGAAGTATCTTGCTTCTCCATTAATTTTGAAAGTTAGTTTTGCAAGGTACATCAATCTGGGTTGGAAGTTGTTTTCTTTCAGGATTTGAAACACTTCACTCCAAGCTCTTCTTCACTTAACAGTTTGTGTTGAGAAGTTTGCAGTGATTCTGACTGGTTTTCCTTTATAGGTGATCAGCTTTTAACATTCTGTTCTTGTGCTGAATTTCTGGGATCTTGATTATTATATGCATGGGTGTAGATTTACTTTGGTTATGGCTAGCTGGAGTTCTATATGCCTCACTTATGTGTATGCCAGATCCTTTTCCCATGTTTGGGAAGTTTCCTGCTATTACTTCTGTAAATAGCCATTTTATTTCATTTGTGTTGACCACTGCTTCTTCTCTGATACCTATCACTCTTAAATTATTTTTCTTTGTGTCATCCTGAAGTCATCGAATTGTTATTTCCTGGTTCCTTGTTACTTTTAAAAGATCTTTCCATTCGCAATCATGAGCTGCAATTCTGTCTTCAAGGTCTCATAATCTATCTTCAGTCACTTTCAAGTGGTTTTGCCAGCTTTTGATTGACTTTTTAATTTCCTGGACATCCCTTTGAATCTGTTTCACATATTCTAAATCTTTTTTATATTGTTCATTCAAGGTTTCCCTCACTTTCCTATGCTCCTCTGTTTTTTTACCTATGTCTTCTTTAGAGGTGCTTAGCAATTCTTTTATTATGTTTTTCATTTCTTCTTTTGCCTGATACCGTCTTTCTGTTCTAATTTCTTTTACAGCCTCAGGAAGTTGTTTCTTCACTTAAGTTGCCATCACTTCGGAAACTTCAGGTGTGTGACTCCCAATCTCTTCTGTGTTTACATCTATTGGACTTGCTCTGCCTGGGTTAGAGGCCAGAGACTACCTTTTGCTTCTTCATCTTGACATTTTCCTGGGTTCTTTCAGACAAGTGAGTAGTGGGGTCCTATTCACTTTCTGCATTGGCTACAATTTCTCCTAAGCGTGACTGGTTCTCCTGACCAGTCCTGGCTACAGGTATCTGATGGTGGCCATTTGGTGCACTGGTGCACGGCTGGCTGCTGCTTTTCCCAGCCTGTACTGGCTATCAGTGGCGGAAAGGCTCCCTGCTGGCAGCTAGAGTGCACACAGGGGTGGGGCTGCCCACTGCTTCCCAGACCTGAGCTGGTTACTGGCCAGGAGCCTCCCCAAATGGCAAGTGGAGTGCCCTTATTCTCATTTTAAAACAAAAGCAAGCAGGAAAAAAATGAAAAAGTAAAGTAGGAACATAAGGCTCTAAAGAAAGTCTACTGACCCTTCAGATACATATGTGTGCATCTTGTGTGTACAGATAAACTTTTTTTCTTTTTTCCTGGTGCTTGGGATAGAACTTAGGGTCTCATATACACTAAGCTTGTGCTCTACCACTGAGCTACAAACCCCAGCTCTCTCTTGATATACCCTTTAATATATCATAAAGTTAACTGTACCTACAATAAAATACAACAATCACTGTAAAAGTCACTGAATTTTGGCAGATTTTTAAAAGTTTATATAACCTGATTTAGTAGGGTGGTACACTTGTTGGTATTAATAAGACTTAATTTGTATATTATATCAATATTAATATTAGTATCAATGTATTAATCTGTATATTAATTTGTATGTTAATAGATTAATATCAAGATTACCTTTGTGTCATTAACAGCACTACCATTTCAAGAGAGCTGGGTACTGGGCCAATTACAATGTATCTTCCCCTCCCAAATTAATGGAGATGGTGAGATCTTGAGAAATGCCTGTAAGTATCCATACCAAGAGTACATCAATGAAAAGCAGACACTAACTAAAAAGATCTCTACACAAGCAACAAAGTCTTTCCAGTGTAAGGGCCCACAAACTTCAGCACAAAAGAAAACACGAAAACAACAGAAACAGGTAACAAGACAAGAAAATGCCTTCAAAAACTCTCAACTTCCCCAAACCTCATTCACAGGGAATCAAGGGGGAGGAAATCAAAAGCCACAAGTTCAAATTATTCCAAAGAACAGCAGAGATTTAAAAAACATATTAATAAGGTGCTCGGTGAGCAAAAAGGAGTATAACCAAACAGATAATGGATTTAATGAACATAACAATCATCAAAGTTATGGAAGATACTAAAAAAGCTAGATAAGCTAAACAAAACCATACAAAACATAAAAGCCGGGCTGGGGATCTAGCTCAGTGGCCTAAGTGCCTGCCTGGCAAGTGCAAGGTCATGAGTTCAATCCCCGGTGCTGCAAAAAAAAAAAAAAAAAAAAACATAAAAGCCAATTTAACAAAGAATTGTGAGTCCATGGAAAAATTTCAGACAGAAATCCAGGATATTAAAAATTCTATTGAAGGCCGGGTGTGGTGGTGCACACCTATAATCCCAGCACTCGGGAGGCTGAGGCAGGAGGATTGTTGTGAGTTCGAGACCAGCTTGGGCTACAAAGTGAGCTCAAGACCAGCCTGAACTGCATAGTGAGACTCTGTATCAAAAAGACAATAAATAAATAAATAAATAAATAAATAAATAAATATTCTACTGAAATTATGGGCAGAAGTGACCAACATGAGGACAGAGTAAAAGAATCAGAAGATTTTTTTCTGAAAACTATTCAGAGATACTTTAAAACAAGAGAATATGAAAAACAGATACAACAGCTGCTAGATGATGCAAAGAATAAGATTAACTGGAATTAATGAAAACTAACATGGCACAATGGCATTAAAAGTTTACAGAAATAACAGCACATTATGTTCCAAATACAGAAAGAATTAAACATGAAGTGAGGTATACAGAATTCCAAATAACCACAATCAAAAAGTAACATAACACATTATAGACAAAAAATAACCACAATCAAAAAGTAACATAACACATTATAGACAAAAAAACTTACCCAACAGAAGCAAAACATTAAACGTTGTTAGAGAAAAGCAATGAGTCACTCATAAAGGTAAACACATTAATATAACAGCAGACTTCTCAAGACAAGCCTTAAAAGCCACAAGTGCTTCAAGGGAAGTGTTTCAAGCCCTAAAAACAACTTCTGAACCTGACATATAACTTGCAAAATTATCTTTCAAAATGGATGGAGAAATAAGGTCTTTCAATGATAAGGAACACCTTAAGAAATTCCTAACTCCCAAACCAGCACTACCAAAAATTCTGAATGATATCATTGAGAAAATAAAGCCAACAATGTCAAAAAAAAAAGTCTTAATAGAATGAATACATCAAGCAGGGTGAGCAGTTGGGAAGCAGGGGTAAGAAAATCAGCAAAAGAAAAATAATGCAATGATTGGAATAAGCACATCATAGCAGTAACATTCAATGTGAATGGTCTAAATTCCACAAGCAAAATACACAGGCAGAATGGATTAAGGAACAAAATCAAATGATATGCTGTATGCATTGAATACATTTAATCCAAAAAGAAACACTACAAATTCAAGCAGAGAAAACAATATTCCAGGCAATGGAACTCCAAAACAAGCAAGTATAGCTACTCTACTTTCAGACATAGTCAACTTCAAACCAAAACTGATCAGAAGAGGAAAAGTCACCACACACTGGTTAAAGGAACAATTCAACAAGGATAGATAACATTTATAAACATATATGCACCAAACACCAGTGTGTCTCAAAACAAAGACCCCCAGACATAAAAGATCAGATAAACATGAAGACAATTATAGTGGGACCTTGTTATGGTTAATACATTGTGTCAACTTGCACAGTTTAGAAGTTTAACTGAGAAACTCAGTAGGGAGCCAGGGTTCTTACTTTGCAAATATCCTCATCCTGTGCAAAGGAGGGAAAGGACATTTAATGAGTGTTACACCCACCCTGAAGGTGGAGGGGGGCTGTGTACAATTTAAGGATGTAGAAGAGGCTTGTTTGCCCTTTTGCTCTGGCTGCTGACTTGAAGTGTTGCCCCAGTGCCATGCCATGCCACTCTGCTTTGGAGCCAGCTGATTATGGACTGAAACCACCAAAAGCTGTAAGCTAAATAAACCTTTCCTTGCTTCACTTTGGTGTCAGGTGTTTGTGTCAGCAATGAGGAAAAAGTAACGAAAACAGAATTTGGTACCAGTGGAGTGGGGTCGTTGCTGTGACTGTACCTGACCAATGTGGTTCTAAAGCCTTTGGAAATGGCTTGTGGGAAGAGTTTGGAAAGGTTTGAAAATGTCACCTGAATGTATAGAGCTGGAACAGCTTAGGCTGTTCTGTAGGGGAGATTCTGGTCAGAGCTCAGGAGACCAGAAGGTTGATAGCCTGCCGGTAAGCACCAGGTTCAGGAGGTTTCTAGAAGAAGGACTGCATTGGGTACTGGACTCCAGTTGATGTGTGTTATGGCTTGGCAGAAAGTTTGTCTGCATTTTGCTCATGTCCAGAGACTTTGCCTGAGACTAAGGTTAAGGATGGCTGCCTCATTGATCTGGCAGAAAAAATTTCAAGGCAGTCGAATGTTGAGGGCATGGCATGGCTATTGTTGGGGGCTTTCAGCCAGATTTATATCGCAAATCAAGAGCACAGAGCCCAGCAGGGTGATCTGAAATGTGAGTTTACCCAGAAAGGATGCTCCAATAAAGCTATAGACTGTAAAGATAAAGTTGAGAGCTCGATTACTGGAGAACAGAGAAATAGAAAAGATGGCCTGAAGGCTATGCAAAAAGCAGGAAGTCTTGAATCTTTGCAGCGTCCAAACTGCAGAAGTGAAAGACTTTGCTTTGAGGAGAAAGCTGCAGAGCACCATGTTCCAGAGTGGCGGCGGAGGCACCAAGAAGTTTCAGAATGGCAGCAACACAGAGAATCTGTTCCTCACAATCAGGTTCAGAGTGCCCAGTGATCCAGGCACTTGACCCCTACAGCCAAGAGAAAGGAAAGTCTGGCTACTGCTCCAGCTAGCAGCAGACCTCGGCATCATCCATGTGGTACTGGTTTTAGATGACACAGAATGAACAAGTTCTGAGGTTGAGAAGGCTTCCACCCCGATTTCAGAGGGCCTGGGAGGCCAGGCAGTGTGCCCCTGTGAGGGCAGTATGTGAAGCTGTGAGTGTGAAGCCAAAGGTGCACCAGAGACCCCAGAAGTTTGGAAAAGCCAGGAACGTGGATCATCTAAGGAAACCTGCAATGGAGGAGCACAGCCAGCACAAGAGAGATGCCATGGGACCCATGACCACTAAAAGTGCCATAGGGGTGAAACCACACAAGCCCTTTGGAGCTCACAATTTGCCACAGATTGCTTCAGAGGCTGGACAAGCACCTATCGGATCTAACATTTACCCTGCTGGGTTTTGGACTTGTTTTGCTCCCAATGCTTTGTACCCTCCTATTTGTAACTTTTGGAATGAAAATGTTTGTCTTGTGCCTTTGCATGTTTTAAGTGTTTAACTTTGTTTTCATTTGTACAGGGTTAAGCAGCTAAGAGTTTGCCTTACATTTCAGAGACTTGGGACTTGGACTTCTCAGCAATGCTGAAACTGTTAGGTCTTGGGCAACTCTTGCGGATGGACTAAATGCCTTTTGCATTTAGGGATGTACATAAGTCTTTGTGGGGCCAAGGACAAAATGTTGTGTTTCTAATGTAATGTAACGTTGATTGACTTATTGCTGGTTCTTAAGGATTGTTAAGCTGTATTATAATGTTCGAGTTGTAAAATGATAAAAATTAGCATGTCTTGGTAATCTGGAGGCCGATTTAAAGAAATATGTCTGGTTGCCAAGTTGACAAGGGGTGGATGTTATGATTAATACATTGTGTCAACTTGCATAGGTTAGAAGTTTAACTGAGAGACTCAGCAGGGAGCCAGGGTTCTTTGCAAATATCCTCATCCTGTGCAAAGGAGGGAAAGGACATTTTGTGAGTGTTACACCCACCCTGAAGGTGGAGGGGGGCTGCGTACAATTTAAGGATAGAGAAGAGGCTTGTTCGCCCTTTTGCTCCGGCTGCTGACTTGAAGTGCTGCCCCAGTGCCATGCCACTCTGCCTTGGAGCCAGCTGATTATGGACTGAAACCACCAAAAACTGTAAGCTAAATAAACCTTTCCTTGCTTCACTTTGGTGTCAGGTGTTTGTGTCAGAAACTAAGAAAAAGTAACCAAAACAGACCTCAATACACCACCCTAACAAGTAACTGAACTAGACCAAAAACAACAAAGAAGTATCAGAGTTGAACCAAACCATGGAATAAATGAACTTCATAGATATCCAGAGTATTCCACTAACAGAATATAGATTCTTCTCTGCAGCACATGGCACCTTATATAAAATAGAATACATGTTAGCCCTTGAAACATGCTTATGTATATGCAAAAGAACTGAAATTATTCCATGCATATTATCAGATCATACTGCAATGAAACTAGAAATCAATGACAAAAGAAACCACAGATAATACACAAACACATGGAAATTAAATAATGCTATGAAATCAACAGGACACAGAGAAAAATCAAGGAAGAACTTAGTTCCTAGAATCAAATGATAATGCCAGTTAAACACACCAGAACTTTCAGAACACAAAGGAAGCAGTTCTAAGAGGAAATTTCTAGCTTTAAATGCCCACATCAAAAAAACAGAGCAAGTTCATATAAATAACCTAATAATGCACCTCAAGGTCCTAGAAAAACAAGAACAATCCAAAGCTTGTACAGGAAAGAAATTACAAAGAACAGAAATCAATGAAATTCAGAACAACAACAAAAATATATGGAGGAGTATCAGTAAATTGAAAAGCCAGTTTTTTGGAATAAACAAAACAGAACATCCTTAGCCAGTCTTAGTAAAAGAAGGAAATTAAAAACCCAAATCAATGCAAGAAGAAATAAAAAAGGCAAAATCACAATAAGCATCTCTGAAATCCAGAAGATTAAGTAACTATTTGAGAACTTGTACTTCAATAAATTGGACAATTCAAAAGAAAGATTCCTAAAGATGAATTACCAAAACTGAACCAATATATAAAAACCCTGAAATATCCAATAACAGGCAATGAAATGGAAGCTGTAATTGCTACCAATTGTGAAAAGTCCAGGACCCAGTGTATTCACTGCTGAATTCTACAATAACTTTGGAGTGGCCCTAAAGTCAATACTCCTTGAACTCCTTAATGAAACTGAAAGGAAAGAAGTACTCCTAAAATCATTCCTGGAAGCTACTATTAACCTGATCCAAAATCAGAAAACGATCCAACTAAAACGAGCACTACAGGTCAATCTCTTTAATGAACATAGACGTAAAAATCCTCAATAATATACAGGCAAACAGAATGCAACAAATCATCAAAAAGATCATATATCATAATCAAGTACGTTTCATCCTAGCGATGCACAGATAGTTCAACATATATAAATCAATAAATGTGATTCTGTTTTCTTCAGCATGTATTCTATTCTGTATAAGGTCCCATGTGTGGAGAAGAATGTGGTATGCAAGTCAATAAATCACATAAACAAAAGAACAAAAATCACATGAACACCCTAATAGATGCAGAAAAGCTTTTGACAAAATCCAACATCTATTCATGATAAAAACTCTGAGAAAAATGGTAAGAAGAACCTTATTTTTACCTGATAAAAGCCATGCATGACAAGCCAACAGCCAACATCATATTGAATGGGGGAAAAACTAAAAACTTTCTAAAATCAGGAACAAGAGAAGGATGTCCATTCTCACCACTCTTGTTCAAGTACAGTTCTCAGAATATCAGCCACAGTAATCCGGCAAAAGAAATAAAAAAGCTATATACAGGAAAGGAAGAAGTAAAATTATCATTATTGGTATGACATGATTCTCTACATAGAAGATCCAAAAAAATTCAACCAAAACACTCATGATTAATTAAAAATCAAACAAAAATCAATACCATTCCTGTATACCAATAATGAGCTCAACAACAGAGCAAAAAATTAAATACTGAAGACCTCTATAATGAAAACTCTTGAGAAAAAGAGATCAAAAATGACATTGCAAAATGCAAAGCTATCTCTTGTTCCTGAATAAGGAGAACCAATACTGTCAAAATGTCCCTAATTCCAAAACTTCTATATAAGTGTAATGCAATTACAATGAGAACACCAATAACATTCCTCACAGAAGTAGAGAAAACAATCTTAAAATTTATACAGTGTGTGTTGGTTTCTTGTTGTCTGATTTGAAGGCCTGTAATGCTTTCACTCTTTTGTTTTATGTGGTTTTATATTATTTTGTTTTGTTTGAGTTTATTGTCTGTAAATGTATGAACAACCATTTCGAAGAAGGCAAGAGACATTAGGGTTGCCATTGTTAATCTCCTGTTGTTATGTTTTGAAGACCTATATTGCTTGCAGTGTTCTCTGAAATGCTACGCTGTGTTTGACTCTATTTTGTTTTGTTTTACTTTGTTTTGTTCTATTCTCTTTAAAATTAAAATAAATAAATAAATAAATAAATAAATAAATAAATAAATAAAATTTATACAGTGCCAGAAGACACCTAGAAGAGCAAAAACAATCCTGGACAATAAGTGCAAAGCAGGAGCATCACAATTCCAGACTTAAAATCATACCACACAGCTACAGAGATAAAAATAGCACAGTACTGGCAATAAAACAAGACATGTGAATCAATGGAATGGAACACAGGATGGACAAACAACCACGAGCACATTCAGCTAGATCTTTCACAAAGGAGCTAAAAACAAATGCGAAAGAAAAATAGCCTCTTTAACAAGTGGTTCTGGGAAAACTGGCTATCTTCTGGCAGAAGATTGAATCTAGACCCATATCTCTCATCATTTACTAAACTAAAACCAAAATGGATCAAAGATCTAAAAGTTAAAACAGAAACAATCTGTTGGAAGATAAAATACATAAAACTCTTGAAGATACAGGTACGGGCAAGGACTTTGAAGAAAAACCCAGTTGCACACGAAATAGTACCCAGTAGTATCAAAAAATGTGATCAGACCAAATTAAAAATTTCTTCACAGCAAAGGAAACCAAGCAACAGAATGGAAAAATATTTTGCCTGTTATTCCTTGGACAGAGGACTAAAAATTAGACTATATAAATAACTCTGACAAGTTAGACCTCCCCCAAAGAAAAGACTCAACCAAAAAAACAGTGTACCTGAAACGAATAGACACTTCTGAGAAGAAGTAGAAATGACCAACACATACAGGAAAAAAAATACTCAACATCTCTGGCAATTAGAGAAATGCAAATTAAAACAGTGAGATTCAACCTTACTCCAGAAAGAATGGCTATCAGCAATCAGTAATAAACATTGGTGCGGATGTAGGGAAAAGAAACCCTCCTATTGTTGACGGGAATGTAAGCTAGTACAACCACTATGGAAATCAATATGGAGATTTCTCAAAAAATTAAAACTAGAAATTCCATTTGACACACCTATTCTCCTTCTAGGTACCTTCCTGAAAGGATTAGAGACATCGTATTATAGTGATATATGCATACCCATGTTTATAGCAGCACAATTCATAATAGCTCAATCTTGGAAGCAACCTATATGCCCATTCACAGATAAATGGACAAAGAAAATATGGCATTTACACACAATGGATGAAAACTTCTTGTGGCATACGGTTTAATACCAACTATCAGTACAGTATACAAAATTATGAAAACTTTCATCACATGATTTAGGTAAGCTTTTAGAATACCTATGTCCCAATGACACCATTATATAGCTAGCTTCAGTAACATACAAATCTGACTAGAAAACATTAACAAAAGATTTCAAAATCCCAACTAAATATCATCTTGAATGATATTTAAACCACTAAAACTACAAAAAGCTAAGAATCCTGATGGGTTTTAAATCTGCCAAAACCTCACATTCAAGTTTCTGCCCAATCAACACTATAAACACAGACAAAGTAACACAAAGAAAGAAATAGCACAACACCTTCTGGAAAACCAGAAAAACTTCCAGAGACACAAGTTTTCAGACTGGCTCCTGGCCAAAGTGTCCAGATAATCCAGACCATATACTACATGTCTGGCACCAGTCAAAATACTGAAATGGTAACTAATCAGAAACCTAAAAAATTGAGACTGGTAAGCCTTTGTTAGATGCAGTGCTTTGGACTCTCCACTCATTTCTAACACTTAATAAGATGTGTCATTACTTCATCGCCCAGGTATCAAGTATCACTGGGCAAGGAATACATGAACCTCATAATACTTTTTAAGCTACACAACTCAGTTCTAGCTAAGAACATGATTACTGGATTTTAAATTAAGGCTCAGAACCATAAAAAGTTTACATTAAAGAGATTATTCTGGTTGCATGCTCAGTAAGAACATTCCAGATGTATGGCTTACCTATATGACCAACTTTAACTTTAAATGGTACATCCAGTTGACTCTACAATAAAAAAAGTAAATAAACATATAAAGTATTAGTATACATAAAATTGAGCAATACATAACTACTTTTTTCTTCCCAAAATTATTCGAAGGGTTTTTAAATTACCTTATACATTCAATACTTATTCAAATTGATAAGAATTTAAATGCAGTATTCTTAAGTTACTAAAATTCAGAAACTTCTTTTTAAAATGAAAGATCTACATTAACAGTGATCAAAAAAACCTATCCATATGAGATCATCACCTTTGCATTTTTTTTAAAAAGGAGATGAGAAATACTGTCAATTTGTGCTTCAAAAGGAATTAAAATTTTTATTTTGTAAAATTCACAGTTTGAAAAAAAGAATTTTTTAAAACAATTTCTCTCCATTCAAGGTGGAAAAGGACAGCCTTTACAATAAACAGTGCCAGGAAAAGTAGACATCAGTTACGAAGATACAAGGTTGAATCTATATCTTATACCATTTGTAAAACTTAAAGCTGGGCACAGTGGCCCCTGCCTATAATCCTCATACACACTAGAAAGCTGAGAAAGAAGAATCTCAAGTTCAAGCTCAGCCACAGTAGCTAGATCTTGCCTCAAAATAATCAAAGGGGTTTAATCCTCAGTACCACATAACAAAAGAAACAAAAATTTCAAAATGGTCACAAAACTACAAAAAAGAGCTAAATCTATAAAATACTTAGAGGACAATGTAATGAGAAATCTTCGTAACATCAGATTTGGTAATTATTTCTTGGAAATGATAACAAAAGCATAGACAATTTCGAAAAGTAGATAAATTGACCTTTATCAAATTAGAGAATTTTGTGCATCAAAGGACACTAACAGAGTTAAGGAAACTTTTGAAATAGGGAAAAAATTTGCAAATCATGTATATGGTAAGGGATCAACATGCTGAACACACGAAAAGCTCCAAAAATTCAACCACACAACATTTTAAAATGGCAATAGACTTTAAAATGGCAATGGACTTAAAAAACATTTCTCCAAAGAACATATACAACTGGCAATAAGCATACCAAAAGATGCTCAACATCGCCAGTCATTAGGCAAATGTCACTAGTATTTGGAACACTAATAATCAAAATCAGGTATCATTTTGTACCCATGAGAACAAATAATATTTTACCAAATAAAAGCAGAATATAACAAATGCTGGAAGATTCAGAAAATATAGAGAAATCAGAACTCTTGTGTACTACTGGAAGGAACGTAAAAGGGAGTAATAGCTATGGAAGAACTTGTAGTTACTGAGAAAGCTAAATATAGAATTATCATATGATTCAGCAATTCTACTTATAGGTTTATAACCAAAGGAAATGAAAATAGGGTCTGGAACACACACACATGCACACCACTACTCATTACAGCATTACTGACAAGAATCAAAAGGCAGAAACAGCTGAAGTATATGTGAAAAGTTAAATGAAGAAATAAAATGCACTAGGGACAGCTATTGCAAAAATAACAAAATGGATTATAGCAGTCATTATTGTTTTCCTATTATCTTGTTCCAAAGCCTTTATTGCTTTACTTGTTTTCTATTGATTGATTTTATTCGATTTTGCTCTGTTTGATTTTGTTATGTGTGAAGGTCTAAGCAGCTACTTTGAAGATAAGATGCATCAGGATAGCCTCTGTTGTATTCCTGCAGTCTTGTTTGAAGTCCTGTACTGCTTTCATTGTTTTCCTTTGATTGGTTTTATTCTATTCTGTTTTATTTGACTGTATTATACTTGAGGGCATGAGCAGTTATTTTGAAGGTGACAAGAGGCATTATGGTAGCAATTAAATTTCCTTTAATCTTGTTATGAGGTCTTGTATCATGTTCATTATTTTGTTGTGACTATTCTATTTTGTTCTGTTTGTTTTTATTATGTTTGATGATATAAACAGCTACTTTGAAGATAACATGATACATTACGGTAGCCACTGTAGTATTTCAACTGCCTTGTTTTAAAGTTCTGTACTGCTTTCATTGTTTTATATTGATTGTTTTTATTCTGTTCTGTTGTGTTTGATCTTATTATTCCTGATGGTATGGGAAGTTATTTTGAAAATAGCAAGGAGCAACATAGTAATCATTGTTGGTCTATTTTTGTTTTGTCTTGAAGTCTTGTATGACATTCTTTGTTTTGACTGAACATTCTGTTTTATTTTGTATTTGTTTTATTCTCTTCAAAATAAAAAAATGCACTATACACAGTGAAATATTATTTGATCATTAAAAAGAAAGATCTGATATATGCAAATCTGACATATGCAAATTTGTGTGGACAGAAAGAGGGGATTGAAAATTCCAGTCTGCAATAAAGAAAAATGTTCAGAGTCTATGAAGAAATGAAACAGAAACAGATTATAGAGCTTCTCTTGGAGATGTGAAGAAGTTATAAAAATCAATACTGTGAAGATTACACAAAATTGTGGATAAATTCATGAAACTGAATTGAATATGTCAAAATAGTGTTCAGAAACAAAACTTGAAAACAACTAAAGGATAAACTAATCACTAAAAATAAATCCATGTGGGAATTAATAAAACTACTATAAATATTTTTAAATAGGAAAAAATATACTGCAAGACCAATGAATCCAAGAAAATTAAAGCTTAATTTTCAAAATTCACATTTTACAAAAATAACTTCTAAAAAATTTTCTCAAACTTAAATAATTTAAGGTGAAAAACTGAATCAGGAGGAAGTATCCTTAGGCAACTGTACTAACATTACAAATTCTCAGTCAAAACCTACCAAAGCATTTTCTTTAATTTCAAGATTCTTGAGGGCCACAGCTCCTAAAAAAGATAAAAATAAATTTGAAACACTCAAATATTTTCATTTTAAAAAGTTAAACACATTTCATTCCTAAGTATCACACTAGATATAATCACAAATAACCTGTAACAGAAAATATAATCTACCTATATCTGCATAGTATATAATGAATGTTACTCACTGAATATTTTTTATTTCTGTGGTTATAGTTCAATATTAATGTATACAAACATTTTAATCAGAATTATGTAAATAATATGAATCTAGAAAAGTGGCTTGATACCAGATAAATAAGCAAAAAACAAATTGTGTAAGAACTGACAAATGGGTCACATCAAATTTAAAAATTTCTGTACAGCAAAGAAAACAATCAACAGACTGAACAGACAATTGACAGAACAAGGTAAAATCTTTGCCAGTTATTTATCTGATAGAGGATTAATATTCCTAATATATAAAGAACTCAAAAAACTTTACAACAAAACTGGTAATCCAGTTAAAAAATTTGCAAATGATTAGACAGACACGTCTCAAAAGAATTACAAATACCAATAAATATACAAAAAAATGCTTTAACCATCAAGGAAATGCAAATCAAAGCTACACTGAGATTTCTCATCTCAGTGGACATTATCAAAAACAAAACACAAATGCCAGGAAAGACGTAGGGGAAAAGAAACCTTTATATACTGTTGCTGGGAATGTAAATTAATACAACCCCTGAGAATAGTAGCATGGCACGCCCTCAAAAACTGAAAACAGAACTACCATATCATCATAGGCAGCTAAGTTAGATAGAAATTAATATACAGTCAGAGCAGGACTGGGCCCTCGAAAAGTCAGCACAAAAATAAACAAATCAGAATTGTGGCTGGAGGGGAAGACAGAGATGCAATGGCCAGGCTTGCATGCCTCCCTAAGGGATAAACAATAACTTGATATTATACTGTAATTAGCACCACTTGGTCCAGTAAGTTCAGTTGGGAATTAGATGCCCAGGTGGGTGACTAGAGCATCTCAACCCATCCCTTCCCAAAAATGGCTTTGTTCTTTCAATACACCCTTGCTAGGTGATTCATTTCCCTACTAGATCAATATTACCTAAGCAGTTATACTTTTAATCCTATACTGTAGGGTGATTATGGTTTGACCCACACTGTATCTCTGTTATGACTCTGCTATATAAATTACCCCTGACAAAAGGCCGTGGTAACTAGCTCATTCCAGACAGCTCCTAAAAATCTAGGAGCTATTATTCTTTCCCTTATTTCCAATGAAACTCCCCTAACTACTTCTTTTGATTTCAGACTTCATTCCTCAATACTGTGGAACCGCGAACTCAGCATATTTGACATCTAATAGGTCAGGAGCTAGATTTCTCCAGTGTCAATAGAATCCACATAGGTGGATCATACTGCACACCTGGGTGGTAGCCAAAGGAAATGAAGTCAGCATGCAAAAGAGAAACCTGCACACCCATGTTTATTACAGCACTATTTACAATAGCCAAGTGC
>RJWT010008113.1:0-26707 GCA_004365215.1 Cuniculus paca
CCCAGGCTGATCTAGAACTCACAATGATCCTCCTGCCTCAGCCTCCCAAGTGCTGGGATTACAGTGGTAAGCCACCACGCCTGGCTTCCACAAAGAATTTCTGCCAAGCAATGATTTGTCTTTTTTTATAAATTTGTTTCAAGCAACACAGCTTATCAGTGAACACAAGGACACATTAGTTGCCCACAAATTAGCATTTAGTACAATTATCTACAAAAGGGACAAGGCATTCATTTACAATTCAAATCTTACTCACTCCAGTTAGCCTGAAACTTTTTTCAAGTAACAAACACATCCAGAAACAGAAGATAACTACTTCTTATCAACTTGGACACCATTTTAATCCACCCTTTAATAATGCTGCTGTTGTGTGAGGGCGGAGGAGTAAAGCAACCAGGGAAACAGAATAACTAATGAATAGAAATTGGAAGCCTTGCAAGCTTACTGACAATAGCCAGAGTGCTATGTTGTAAAGTTTCATTAACTGGATGTGTTAATCAACTACTCCCTGTGTACTCAGGTTTCCTTAACTCTATCCTGGACTTATCAAAGACTGCAATGCATCCTGTCTTTCGCATGATTCAGAAATAATATACAGAAAAATGGTCATAACCAAACCGCACAATCTCCTAGTTTATTTTGTGTCCAATGACTAAGCAGATATATCTTTATTCTCAGGAAGGTATAAAGAAAATAACTACAGGATTTGAAATGTTTTTGGATTTTAAAATAAATTAAAAGGGGTGTGTGTGTGTGTGTGTGTGTGTGTATTACTGGAAACTGAATGTAGGGTTTAACACTTAACTACATCTCCAGCCCTTTATTTGTATTTTTTTCAAACATGGTTTTGCTAAGTCACTAAGTTGCTCAGGATGGGCTTGCACTTTCAATTCTCTTGCCTCAGTTTCCCCATTTGCTGGGATTACAGGCATGTGCCACCATGCCTGGAAAAATAAAAAACCTTTAATAGATACTTTTTGTTAAGGATTGGTTCCAAAAATTTCACCTATCTTCTTCTCTTTCCCCGTGAAACTGCTTACCTGTGACTTGCTTTTAATGCTTTTTTTTTTTTTCTGGTACAGAATCATGGTCTAAATTGTAATTCAAATTTGCTCATGGTTCAATTATTCCATTCCTTTTTATTTATTTTTTTTAAACATTCAAAGTAAATACCAAGTTTCAGAGAGGTACAGATGGCTGGAGAATCTATGAGAAGCCCAGTTGGCGTACCAACATGTCCAGAAGCCAGTAATCTCTGTGGTGGCTTAGTCTGACAGTGGCAGGGAGAAATGTCATCTCCATAGTCTGCGTGCTAGCCAAGGGAACCGCAAGGCTAGTGTTTAGGCCAGAAAAGACGTGACTGAAGACACTCAGGTCTCACTTCACTGTCTGAGCAAATCTCATTTCAAGTTTTCTGTGGATTGAACCAGTCCTACTTCCTCTGCAGCTGCTATATAGATCAACCAAAATTCTATGACAACAGGTGTCTATGTATAGGCAATTCTGTGCACAGGTGTGTCCTCCTATGGATTAGAATCTCCAATTCTTCTCTATGACAGGGCTTACCATATTTACCATTTATAGTTCATGAAAAATATCCTCCTGGAAAACTAAACACAGACACTATCCCTAAGGAATTTTTTACTTTACTAAAAATGCAGTTATTATTCTCAACTTTATACAAGTGTAGAGTTTATCATAATCTTCTGAACAAACAATGAATTTTCAGAATTAAGAAGTAACCACATTTCCCTTCATTTTTATTAGGTACTAATCTATACTTGTGGGAAAATAAAGTAAATATACCAGTGTTCTTAATCAATTTGCAGAAAAGACAAACAAACAGAGTATCATTTAAATAGGCCATTGTGTGCAAACAAAGGAGAAATTCCCAGTGTTTGAAAAATTAACTTATTTATGTTGTAAAATAATACAAATCATTTGGAAAGCACATTCTGTGAAATAACAAAACCAGATTTTTCAATCAGAAAAGTGATGTCAAAGAGCAATTGTATGATTCAATCAGTTAACTAATACCTTTATAGCACCTGGCATACTGTGAAGCACTCCAAGATATTAACTATAATTAATTAATTGTTAAATTTTTCTCAAACTTTTAATCATATTTCTTTAAAAAGGGATATTATTTCTTTTTTAAATTTTATTTTAAAGAGGAAAAAACAAAACAAAACATAAAAATACAGGAAAAACAAGAAACAAAGGAGACAAACAGCAATAACAAAAAAATCCCAAAACAACAATATAGGCTTTCAAAACAAGGTGGTAGGAACTTAAAAAGGTTGTTATTTTGCGTGGTTATCTTCAAAAGAGTTACTCAGATTACCAGATATAGACATGCAAAATTGATCTAATCCTATAAGTATTAACTATTTTGTTCCAAGAACTAATAGAAAGGATTTTTTGTTGTTGTTGTATAAAGAGATAGAAAATAAAGTTTGTTCAATAAACAGAAATCCAATCAAAGACAGTGGAGAAATTAGATAATCAAAAAGAAAGGGGAAGAAAGACTGGATAAAATAAAACACGAGGACTTCTAATTAAGGAGTAATACACAGTGCTACCACATTTTAGAACAGATCATAGAAGAGCAAAGTTAAATATGGAAAGAAGCAGAGAAGAGCATAACAAAGGAAAAATAACGATGCCATTAAAAACAAGGTCACACATTCAGTGGTGTTAACAACTAACATGGGAACTGAGGCCATTACAGAAGAATTTGTTCCCACTTTCATATTTCATTTTAAAGGCTTTTATAATTATTCAAATTTCCTGGCACTGCCACAACAGAGAAGACCTTAGGAACTCTGGGATGGTCAACAAAAAAATACTCTGGAAAAAGTAAGTGTGCCAGGATGGAGTGATAGCAATTACTCTATTATATATTTCCAGGTCAACATCAAACCACTTCAACTTTCCCTTAAATATCCCAAGAAATTATAGCCTTGCTCCTGTAGGAAAACACCCTAAGACACATTCCACTACTCTCAAGTTCCTCCTTGAGACAAGGAGAATAAGACACAAAAGGAAGAAGTGACCTTTTTGAACACATTCTCTTTTGCAACCCTAGAGCAGTGCAAAGCACCAGAACAGACAAAGTCCAGGGACATCCTAAGAAATCCATATTAGAGTTGCCATAAGAACTCTTTCAAAAACAAATAGTTACCTGCAACCATGTGGCAGTAAACTCAAGAGAACAACTCATACTTGGATACTCCTTTCACTTCCCAGAAGATAACGCACTTAAAACATTATTGGATGCCCTTCTATCTTTTCCTTATGCTTTTCCCATTTCCTAAGGTCTCTCCAATGACACATTTATCCCCTCTTGATGGTCAGTGTGTGAGCATGGAGGCTGCATAGCATCGGTGTTTTTATCACAGACACTGTGATCAAACTGCTGAGGTTTACATTTCTAAATACATGCAATCTTAGCGAAAAAAAATTTTTTTTGTCTTTCTGAGACAAGGTCTTCCTATGCAGTTTAGCCTGACCTTGAACTCATTTTGTAGCCCAGGCTGACCTCGAACTCACAGTAATCCTCCTACTTTAGCCTCCCAAAGTACTGGGATTAGAGGTGTGCGCCACTATGCCCAGCTCAATCTTAGGGAAATTAATGTCACTGTGTGCCAGTTTTCTTATTTGCAAAATGGAAGGAAAATAATAATGCCTATGTTACATGGTTATTCAGAGGAATAAATGAGCTAGTATCTGTTATGTGTTTAGAATAATGCTCCAGAGGATTTACCATTCTCAGGAATAGAAGTGCTGGGGGAAGGAAGCAACCTCCACACCAGTTCTTCTAAACAATGGTCCTGTTCAATGGTTTAATAATCTCCAGGAACCTGAGTGCTGGCCATTCTTTATCACCTATGGCATCATTCTCCCATGCTCCTGGTTCCCACACCCATCTGCCCACTTGGCATAAATTCTTGAAAACCCCATGAGCACTTCAAACCCAATAAACAAACTTGCATTGGAACACAGTATGTTCCCCTTATTCTAGTGCCTTCGCTCTACTCCAATTCTTTAAATGATAGTTACTATTCTGGCCTCAGATCTAATGTCCCTCCTAGGGAGGCCTTGTCTAATCGCCCTAATTAAGGGGGCTTCTTTTTACCCTGGCCCCAGCAGAGCAAATGATTCCTTATCTTAGTCTTCTGCTAGAGTTTCTTCATTGCAAGAATCACTGTACCTGAGGTTATCATTCTCATTTGTTTGCTCACTTGCTGATTACAGCCCTCCAGAATGGAAGCTCCATGAGAGAAGCGTCTTGTTTCATTCACTGTCTCATCTGTGGAGCCTAGACCACTCTCTGGCTCTTAGCAGCCCCCTACTGTTTATTAAATTAATTTGTTGAATAAATTCCATACCATGAATTTTATGACATTGCATGAAAAATTTATTCTCATCTATTTTACTTAAGAAATGTTTTCATCAGTTATGTTTAAAATAAAAGGCCTTAGTGCTTGGTAGGATAATTTCATTTATCTAAAATATTTAGATACTTGGAAAGGTCCACTGATAGTGCAACAGAGATAAATGAATCTTTCTAGTTTTCTTTCTTATATACTCAACACAAAATCATGCCCAAGTTCACCTTAAATACATCTCGATCATGACAGCAGTGATGATTCCCCTATAATTTTAGGTATTTATGTTAAAAATAAATGTCCAGGGCTGGGGATTTAGCTCAGCGGCCTAAGCACCTGCCTGGCAAGTGCAAGGCTGTGAGTTTGATCCCTGATGCTGGAAAAAATAAATAAATAAATAAATAAAAATAAATAAATAAATGTCCATAAACAGTAAGTAAATTTATTGCTACACAAATACCTCTTGTGGTTTTTTAACTTTTAATTGTTTTCACTAACAATTATCTAAAGTGTGTTCTAAGAAACACAGGAACTAGCCTAAGGATGAAGAATGAAAATAAACCCAGGTAATCTTTTACCAGTTTCAACAAATGATAAATTGATACAACCAACAGTTCCCAGTTAAACTGGCAGTCATCTAACAGGCAACCAGCTCATTCAGCTAGCATGAAAACATGTCTGTTGGCTCCAGATTTACATGAACCAAGTGACTATTCATTTTGGTTGAATTTTATTCATATTTGTTGAATTTCTACTTTGTGTGCTATCTCTGTTAAGTCCTGGAAAGACTATATTAAGTAAAACATACAACCTGTCTTCAAATATTTGTGCAGTTTCCCGGCTTACAGTAGATGTTCAATAAACGTATAATAAATCTACTAACACAGAGGGACAATCTGTAAGAAAGTTGACCAAGTGCTGAAGCTTGTAGTTTGGAGGAGTAGAAAGAGCCTGAGATCTGGGATCAAGTAAAACAAGCTGCAATCTTAACCCTGAGGTCTCCTACTGATCTTCAGGGAGCTTCCTAAATCATAAGACTCAGTTCAATCCCACTCCAAAATGGAGATAAGAAGTCCTATTCCTTGCCCGACGTGCCAGCACAACATTAAATACAATGTTTGCAAAATACTAGGCTTGGATCAGGACAAGGGCTTAACAAATGGTAACCAGAGTCCAGCACAGAAGACAGGCTTCAGGTAGCAAGGCACACTTTGAGATAAACTTATGATTGCAGGGACAGGCAAAGATATTCCAGGTGGAGGGCACATCGCGCATACGGCCTGGAGAGAAAATGTGCGGGTTAAGTGCAGTTCGTATCTGAAGGGTGGTGAGTCACTCTGTTAGCCACAGGAGGATGGCTGAAGCAGCAAAAAGGTAGGATAGAAGGCAAGCCAGCAAGATACAGCCCTGGATGAGGGCTCTGACTCCCAGGTCCAGTTTATAATCCTTGAGGTTAGTTAAACAGGGATCCAATAAGACTCTGGGAAGGGGAGTAATGCAAACAGGTTAAAAAAAAATGATAATAATTTCAGATAAGTCATAGGCTTAGAAAGAACCTGAGCAATGATCTAGTGCAGCCACTGCATCGCTACAGATGAAAAACCACCCTGATAACTAGAGTGCATAGGAGAGAGGTCAAGGACCAGGTCAGCACCAGTGTCCAGATTGCTATCCAAGGCTCCTGACTTAACCTAGCACTTGTCCCTCACTCAGTACTCCTAAAATCTATCAAAATATACTGTGCGTGTGTGTGTTTGCTTGTGAGTATAGTAATATATGGTATGACATAAAGGTGTATATATACCAACATAGTTATAAAAATATGTGTATACACATTTACATATATTTGTATATATAGTCACACATATACACCTATGTGAAAATATCCACCAGCGTACACATTATGGTGACAGAGAATGATTTTTTTCTGGGACAAAGAAGCAGAAGACTACTGAAAGATTTATCCATCCTCCCCTCCCCAACTAGCCCAATCTCTATGCTCCATGCCCCATTCCCAATGCCCATCCAAACACTTATCTTAGAAACATCCGTCTGAGGTAGTGCCTTTGCCTACATACTATCTCGAGCGTAGCGTGGGCAGCTGATTATTGTACTGAATAAATTTAATAAAATCATTATTTTTATATTTCCTGTTACACTATCTTATAAAAACGAAAAAATATGTAACTTTTGGTCGTCCTGTATGTAAATAATTAGACTAGTAATTGTTTAAATAATGCTACAAGTAAGCAAAAGACTAACCTAGAAAGTAGGGCAAGACAGCTGTAAAAAGCTCAACAAGCCAGTGTCAGGAAATATAAAAAAGAAGGGGCTGCTCTGGATTAAAGGACCTATGAGCTATGGCAACCCTAGGCAGCACAGGAGCCTTGTTTAGGTCCTAATTATAAAAACAAAAAGTAGCTGTCAAAAGACAGCTCCCAGACACAGAAGTGCAAATAAATAATAGATGTGGTCAAGAGATAGTGCAAATGTTTGATGTGATAACAGCATGGTAGCTGCACAGAGGAGTGCCAGTATTTATAGGAATATCAGCTAAAGTAGGGAGGGATGAAATTACATGCTATGCTATATTGGATCTGTTTCACAATACTTCAGATGAAGAGGTAGACAAAGGAAGAGGGGAAAAATCTTAGTAAGTGCTGAATCTGAGTGTGGGTCTATAGGTTTGTTGTGTTTTTCTATTTTTGAGTGAGTTTGAACATTTACTGATTTTTAAAAATGAGGTTTTATTCCCCCTAAAGAGAACAAACTAATAAAAACCCTTGACCACATGCTTCGCTTCTAAACCTATCCCACTCTCTTATTTCATTCTCTGATGTTCTTGTTCATCTGATTTCCTTACTGCTGGGATTCCTGAGACTTTTGTTCCTTCTCAACCTCGTTAGACTGTCGGGGTTTATTCCCAACATTAATGTGTTCAGTTATTCAGTAGACGCGTGCCCTAGCACTAGCCTGAGCCTCTGGTGAGCTGCAGTTGGCATTTCTAACTATTCACTGTCCACATTCACCTGAACACAACACATGCACCTGTGTGCTAGCATATCTACCAGATGGAATCATTAACTTGTAAACTCTCACAGCTATCCCCGTTGGTTCCTGCTGTTACTCTGAATCTTAGGTAAGGGCACCACTTCCATTCCCCAGTTAAGAAATCTCCAGTTGCTGGAGAACTCTGCCCCTCATTCCTCATTTTAACAGTCAATTGCATTTCAGAAAGCTATCACGAACTCATCCTCCACCCTCTCAGTGTCCTGCTGCTGGAGATGTGACTCAGGCCTTGAATCCTGTGTCAGTGCCAACCTCTCTGCTAGTGAGCAGCTGTCGCCACACAGGTCATCCTCAACCCTAGTGTACTTTCTAAAGTCAGAACTGGTCTTGCCAGAGCTCCTTTGGAGACCCACAAGGGGGCATCTGAATTTCTATGGATCTAAGAACAAGAATTAAACAAAAATAGTAGTGTTGAACCTGTGTTAGACATTATAGTAGGTGCTCCATTCATATTGTTTTATTTAATCTTCACAGCAGATCTTTTTAAATAGATGAAATGGAGGTGTAGACAGACAATAGAAATTTGCTCAAGATCTCAAGTCAGTGGGGAGCCAGACCAGGTCTGTGAACCAATCAGGCCCACTGATAGAGCATGGCTAATTTAGCTGATTCTCAACTTAACATTTAGCCTCCCAAAGACCCAGTTTCTTCATCTATAAAATGGGATTAATAAACCCTGCCTTGTAAGATAGTTGCAAGGATTAAATAATGAGAGCTCAAAAAACTGTTGGTTATTACTTCTAATTGGATTTTTTCCAGTGTCTTGAGAAGGGATTTGGGATTTCTTAGCTCACTGTGGGTTCCCCCACAGTGGCTTCCTTAGTATGTTTCAGGACTCCTGGGAAGAACTGGTGTTGCTTCACTGAGTTGCCCTAAATACAGGATCCCCACTTTCAGGAAATCATGTCCAAGCAATCATTTGACGATGCCACCATTTGTGGCTCAGCACTGACAATGACAGCTGGGTAAACTGATCATAGAGGCTGAGGCTGTGAATAAGATACACATCTACAGATTCCATTTTAGCAAGGTCAGAGCTGTACCAGGGGATGGTACAAAGCTGAAGATGTATGGATTTGCTTTGCCTAAAGGGAAAAATCAACGACATAGCACAAATGCCTCATGAGCGTTTAGCAAGTATTAATTTATGAGGAATCAGCTTTATTGTTCCTCATTGATCACAGTGATTTTACAAATTTTGGGGGTTTTGATAAGACTGGAGCGAAATGTTAGAGCCTATTCCCCTTCTGTGTTCAAGGTTATCAAGAAATCTTAATTGGTCCCATTTGCTGTAAGCAATCTAGCAGTGTGAGAGAAATATAAAATAATGAATAATTCAAAACCAGATACTGTATTTCTTATTTATAAAAGCATTCATATAAAAATACCCTGATGGATGTCTGCATACGAAACAAATATAATTTAATATTAAAGATGTCCCTCTACTCCATTTCTCTTTATTTAGAAAGGATGCCAGGCATGCTCTTGCCAACCAGATTTTTAAAAAAGTCATAGCTGACAAAGTTGTCTGAGAGTCAACAAAATTATCTGTTCTCCCTTAATTCCAGTTTGAGTGGCCCAGATGCCCTCGTGGACAGCCTGCCACTCAATGAACAGTCACGGATTAGAGGACCACTGGTGTGAACAAGACAGAGTCTGACGAAGGACTGCAGACACAAAGGCCAGGCCATTGCAGTGACGCACAGGCCCTCAGTGCTGTGAAGCATGGAATGTCACCCAAATGTGGGCCTCAAAGACCCTTGGTCCAGAGGCAGATGAGCAGTGTGTACATACAGGAGTGTCACAGATTCGCTTTTTCATGTATGCATTAATATTCCTGGAGTACGGCAAGTGAAAAACCTCTCCCGTCTGACAACAGAAAGACTGAAAAGTCCCAGCCTGCAGATTAAATGATCAGTTGTGTTAGCTTACACAACACACAGCTTACAATGCTAAGAACACCAGAAGACAGAAAATATCATCTCTGCAATGGTCTTAACCAATATTTTGACCTGACTTAAGACTGATCGAAATGGTGCCAAGGGAAAGGCCTTCTTCCTTACCCAGATATTCAAATCCATGTGACTTTGTTTTCTCCCTTTTCTGTCCTTGCTCAGGTTACTTGATTGGTCCACCACTAGCTGTTGGCCAAATGGTCAACAGCTGTGAGACTGTCTCACCACATCATCGCTTTTTTTTTTTTTTACAGTTTTTTCACAGCCTAAAAGAGACCTTTTCTCTCTGTATTTGAAGCAGCATGACAGCACTTATCTGCTATTGATTGTTTTATCTGTTCTTAAACTCCACAGATGCAGCAGTAACTAAAGCTGCCTGCAGGTGTGTCTTCTGAGCTTGGGGGCTGGAAGGGATCTCCTGCAGAGAGGCACAGAACACTTTGGCTTCCAACTGGTCTGGAAGACTATAAGAACTTCATGGCCAGCAGAGGTGGGAGGCCATCCTGAGTGTTTTCCCCAGTCTGCAGAGGGCCCTTCACTATTGTTCCCTTCCTCCAATCCATCTGCTTATTTGCTTTTAAGTAAAAGGTTGGGAAACAATCCCTCCAGTCTGAAATGCAATGACTTCCGTGCACCCGATTGTGTTGTTAGACGCTGAGTTTGCCTCACTTGCACTAGAGTCTGCTCTTAATGGTCCTAACCAAGAGAGAAGAGATGAGACGTTTCTGAATTTTCAAAGGGAAGGCATAAGAATAAAAGCTCTCTATCCAGCTGTGCTTCGTAAGATCATAAACCTTAAAGGGTCTGTAGAACCTTCAGTACAGAGCTGCCTTACAATCATGGGACAAGGGAGAGGGGACAATCAGCACATAAACCAAGCTAAAAAATAAAATGAGGAGAAAACGAAATCCCATTCCAACTGGTGCAGTGAACAGTAAAGATTCTCTGAAGACTTGCTCAAGAATTTTTCTATGAAACAAGGTATCCCTGGGTGACCCCTCTCTGTACTAAACTAGATGCCAGAAAGAAAAGCCATGTGGTCAGTGTGTGACCCATTTTTCATCAAATGCCTTGCTCCATGCTGGCTGCTAGACTTGATGTCCCCATCTGGGAATCCTACAGGCACATCAAAACACAGTGATCTATGTTATGGATGAAATAAAAAAAAAATCACAGCCCTGGGTGTTCCCAACTATAGCTTAGGCAGACCAGGCAGTTTCTATGTACTCTATTTTTTTATGCATTCATGTTTTCAGTGTGACTCAGTAGCAAGTTTATAGCCCTCGACTTACACAGAACAGGAATGAAGAGATGATCAAATTCTGCTGACCCACTCTAAGTTCTCCAGTATAAACTAAATCAGCTTTTAGAATTTAAAGACCATAAACAGACAGACCTTACCAGCTGAGTAATCTTAATCCATAAACCTGAAATCTGCACTGTTCCAAAATCTGAAATGTTTGAGCATAAATGCACTCAACACTTCAGATTTTCAAAGTTGGGATGTAAAATTTTTAACTGCAATTTTATTGAAAACTGATGCAATTCTTCCTAGATTTGAATTCTGGTTCCACTACTTGTTAGCTCTGTGCTCATGGGCAAATTGAGTTAAACGTCACATGCCTCAGTTTTCCCACCTGTAAAACGAGATCATAATATTAAAGCCTTTGTGTCACAGGGATGTTGTGATGACTGGATCACTAGTATAGCACTGGAAATTTAGTTTATGTTAACTTCTCATCTTTTATTTGCCAAGCAGCATAGCATTGTGGTTAAAAAGTAACTGGATTTAAATTTATTTGTGACACTGTGTTCGTTGCTCTATACCTCAGTTTTCTCATCTATAAAATATAAAAAATTATAGTCCCTACTTCACAGGAAAATTATTAAGTTCAAATGAATTAAATTCAGCATACAGTCTGGCAGAGAGCAAGTGCTTAAAAAACATTAGCTATTATTGTTCACAAACTAGAAGCTGAAGCTCTAAAACATACTGTCAATGACAACTTGTAAATTGTAAGATAGTTTCCAGGAAGGGGAAGGTTGTTCCACAAAGCTAGTAGACAATAAATCTTACTTCCACCCTATCAATATTTCTTAAACCAGAACTCAATTAGAACTCTGTTTGTAGACAAGAAAAAACTGGAGGGCACCAAAGCAAACACATTATAATGTTTGTTCCTTTCACTTCTCTTAACCTTTTTACTGTCTAATGTAGGGGAAAGAATGAGAACATAGAAGAATGAGAAAGAATGAGTACAGCTGGAGAACATAGGTTTTGATTTTCATCCCGCCACAACCTTTTAAAACCTTAGCTTACTCACCCACTTTAAAAGCCTTAGTTTACTTACCCATAAAATGGGGATCCCAAATTTACCTTCTGGAGTTCAAGGACTGAATAAGATATTGCATGTGAGTTATAAGAAGCACCATTCACACTACTTTTCTTCCTTTATGGTTCATGCCTTATATATTGTCCTCAGCACCAATCCTGGACACAATTTCCTTGTTAAGTAATTATCTCCCTTCACCTCTGATGCAGCTCTGTCCTCTAACCTACTTTCTTCATCTTAACATTTTCATCCTAGCCTTCTTACCCTCTCATGCATGTCTAATTTCCAGTTATTATAAGCTGCTATTCCCAAGGATATAACTGCAGCAATGAACTATGTCTGGCACTGGAACCTTGAGTGGCCTAGAAAAAGCCCGAGTCCAATAAAACATCTGCAGCACACCACTCTGAAATCAGTTATTGGGGCCAAAGACATCCTGGCAGAAAGCAAGGGAAACAGGGAGCAGTGAGCCACTGCGCAGGGAGGCAGCAGGGTATGATAAAAATGTTTCAGGGTAAGCAGATTTCTCTCTTACCAGCTGTTTGATCTGGGGCAAGTTACTTAACCTCTTTGGGAAGCAGTTAGCTTATAACTTAAAATAGACTTATTCAGGGCAGGGAGGAGGGAAGATCTTTATGTGGATTGCTTCTTCTAGGAATTCAAACTTGTGGCAACTGCCCACACACATACTCCAAATCACTCTTATTCCATTCTACTTTTCTCTTTCCTTGCCTATTATCACTTTCTAACATAGTGAATGAGATGCCATTTGACTATATTTACCATTTATTGTCTGTATCCTCCCCTGATATCTGAGGTAAAGTGCAGGAATCTGCCATCCTTTTACTAATGGATCCCAAGTGCCTAGAGTAATATGTGGCTCACAGTAGATGATGCAGTACATTTGTCAAATGAATGAATGAATGGAGTGAATGAATGACAGCATTATGAAGTATAAAGCAGAATCTGGCTAGAAGTACTACCTTTTGGTTGTCATATCCTGGATATAAATTTCTGCGAAGTTTCTCATTTTCCTCCAATTTTAATTCAAAGTAATTTTGACTGCCCTTTTTATCCCTTCCCTCTAATGTTTTAGGCTTACAAGGTTTAAGTTTAGTGAAGTATAAGACATGTGAACTTGACTTTTCTCAAATACTTTCCCAGCTGATACAGCCATGTGACAGCACTGTGGCACCTGGGTACCACTTTTGTGTTAGGATGAAGAGGAGGAGAATTATTCAACAATCATCCTCCATCATTATCTTCTTGGCCTTTATGTTTCATACATTCTCTACAACTTCAAGAATATATTCCTTGTATTTCACTATGAACTATGTTCCAGAAAGTGAAGCAATGTGCTATGTAGTTTAAATCTTTTCCACAAACCATGTTGTCTTGCTTTATTGTTCAATGATGCAAAACTTCTCCTTTACAGATGATGTATTGATTTTGATCCAATTAATATGGATCAGTAGTACTCTAAGTAATAATCCAAGCAAGACAAAATAATCATAAATGTTAGCTAAAACATAGAACCAAAAATGGTTTTTCCTATCAGAGCCTTTGAATTTAGTAACTAATAGTCCGTATCATAGTAATATTAATGAGATCAGAGACAACAGTTAAAATTATTTTCTCATAACTGCTTGTTAAGATTCCCCCCTCAAAAAAAAAAAAAAGAACAAAACAACTGGAAGTAGTACAATCTATCCAATTATTCAATGCACAAAAACTCTCACAAATTTTAAACCTGGTCTTTTCATCAATCTAATGCATTTATATAATACTGAACAAATTTCTTATTCATATTACACAATAATGCCTTCCAGAAAAGAATCCTTTGAATTACTTTAGGGAAGAAAAATGAATCAGCATCCTTGGTTGAGATTTCTTGGTTAGTTCATCAAAACAATAACCATTACAATTTTCTTTTCAGAAAATATTCTTTCTTATTGTTATGATGATCATTATTAGGCACCTTAATTATTCTTCCTTTTTTAAATTGCTCCCCAGTTACTTCCTTGTAAAACATTCTTTTCTTTTTCCCTAACACAGAGCTATCATTTCTCTATTTTCTTCCAACAGATTAATTCTGAAGACTGCTGAATTTGTGCAGGAAAGGCAGGAAACTCTAAGCATGCCACTATCTTGAGCCACAGGTACTTGATTTAGAAAATTTAAACCTACTAGTTTTTATGCTTTCATTTTTTTTTAAAGCTACCCTATTTTTTAAACTTTGAAAAAAATAACTCAGTGATTTCTAAATTTTAAGCCTGGTGTAAGGTTTAATGAAATGCATAGATCGAACAGTTTCTGGTTTTTCAATTGCTTTGCTAATTTCACCTTTTTTTTTTTTTTTTTTGTACAAGGGATCAAACTCAGGAGCTCACACTTGCCAGGCAGGCACTTGTGCCACTGAGCTAAATCTCCAGCCTTAATTTCACATTTTTAATATATACTAGTCCCAGTTACAGCTGTCTTAGCCCAAAGCAAAAAAAAAATAATAATAATACCTTCCAACACCTCCCTTAAGCTCCAGCAAAGTAAATCAATAAAGATATAATCTCCTTATAAGAAATGGTATTATTAGGAGCTAGGTTTTGAAAAGCAGCCCATTAATATATAGGGATGCTAATGAAACATTTAAAAGCAATGTAGAAAAAGAAAAGTAAAAAAGATATTATATAAAAAAATTCCTACATAAACCAGTGTCCTACACAAACCTATGTTTTGCTACTCAAATCTTGACACTGCTCAAAAAAGGACATCAGAATGTGGGCCCATGAAGTTTAGCTTTGCAAACTGTACCCAAATATGGTAGTTTGGTAATAATTCTTCAGCCACCTGGCTGGAGTTACTTCTGTGACATGCCAAATGGTTAAGAAAAGGCCAATGTAGTCAGTGAGATTGGGCTGATCAAGCTAAGCCCTCCATGTGGCTTCACCCTCAACTCAGAATAAAGCCTGTTGGATGACTGATGGCTTCTCACAACACCTACAACAGAATGGCCTTTGGAATTTCTTCCAAAGATAATAAAATGTGATTGATTTGCTCTCACTCTCCCTAATTCCTGCCTTGTAATCGTTCTACCACTGAATGTCATTCCCTTGAGAGTTACTTAATTCTACTGTGATTTGGAGTTAACACTTGATTTTAGTCTGCTTAATATTTATGTTTAAAACTTATGGAGTTTCTCTCCTTAAGTCGGTTTTTCTTTTCATTTCTGATGCAACAACTTCAAAAAGCAAGTCAACTCAAGATTCCTCAGAGCACAGCATTCCCCCAGGACCACTTATTTCCTCAAAATAAAGGGCTGCAGCATGGAGGAATCTACCATTTGCTAAGGTGGTTGAAGTTAAGTTTTCTTTCCAAATGCTTTAGAAGGCAACATCTGTATGACACCCAGGGAGCTGATTTTACTGGATGGCTATAGTCATGCAGAGGATACCTGTGAACTTAGCAGCTAATGATAAGCTAAGCTCCCTGTCCCTCGTGATGCTACAGGGCAATAGCAGGTATGAAGACTGAGCTCCTGAACGCAGGCATGAGTCAGCCTTCTGTTAAGAGGTCAAAGAGCAATGTACAAGTATTTTAGTATAAACCCATTTTATGAGGACAATAAAGAGAACTATGCCATGAGCCTGTCTAGGTGATGAAGAAGAAATTGAGAGCTATCCCTTCTCATATTCTCTATCCAAGCTGTCAAGTTCAACAGATCCTATCAATGGGAGTTTGACACCTTCTGGTTAGATGCAACCCATCAAGAAGGGCATTCCTAGGTCACTAATGTGTAGATAACTTCAAAAAGAAGCAGCCAAATCAAGACTGAGTGATGAACTGCCAAAGACTACAACAACTATGAATTAAGGGAGATCAAGAATTACAGATGTGAAAGTTCATTTTGAACTGAAAAGAAAAAAAGAAGAAGGAAACAGTCAGCTTAGGTTCATCTGTGGCTGGCAGGTTAGGCTCTGCTGGTTTTTAGGCCTTCCGTTGTTAGCCTGTAACATAAATGCTATGAACAGAGTGGGATGAGACAAAGATTGAGAAACAGGAGATACAGTCATGACTCATCCCCAGCTCTCATTGTAAAGGGATGCAAAAAGTCCCCCAGCTTCTGAAAACTGGTTCTCTCCACTTCTTACACATTGCACCTGCCATACACTGAGTTGATGTGTTTGCAAAAAACGACAAATGACGAATGCATCTATATGCTTACTCTGTAGTTGAAATTTATATTTGTCTAAGCCTTAGAAAAAGAGTCTTAGGCCTCAGTTAAAAAATATGTTTTAGGCTTAGAATAATCTGCAGGGTGGCTGTGTTTTCATTATTCACTCACCCTGCACTGTTACAAAGGGAATTTAAGCACAGTTAATTTATAAGTACCCATAAAAACTGAATGGAAGTTATTCAGATTATCTAAAATAAAACCTGTTATTTTCTTACTTTGTCCTGAGATTTTTATTTATATTCTGGGAATTTCTAATACTTCAAGCTTTGTATTTTAAGTTACCTGATAACGACTCTGTCAGAAGCTGGAACTTTATCTAATTTATTACTCTGTTCACACCTCTTCCCAACTTTCCAAGTTAGAAATATCCCCTTTCACTGTAAATTGATTCAAACTATCAATCTGAACCAGAATGTGTGGTTCACACTTTCCGACGTGAAAGAAATAAATAAAAGACAATAAAGTGCCTCAGTAATGAATGAACTGTTAACATCCATTTTCTTAAAGATGTTAACAAGGGACTCAGAAGCAAGATAATATCCCCAAGTAACTGAGCTGTGAGTTCATTTCCAATAGAAACAGCTGTTTAAACTTGAATTTCATGATGTTCTATCCTTCCCAACATAGGTCAACTGATCAATGGAATGTCTGTTATGAAGATCAATCAATCACAAACCAAATAAATGTGACCTAAAGATTAGAAGGGATTCTGAAGAACCTTTCGTAATAGTCATCAAAATAAGTATGTTCACCAAAAGCCTTTCCCATTTTGTGGACTCTGGAGGATGAAAATTCCATTCATGAGGTTGTTAGCCTGGAACCAGGAGCCCTATGGAGCCTGCTCCTTCTTATCCTCAGCCAACTGCAAGCAGGATGCTCTCGCCACTTCTCTTCAGGAGCTCATCCTTAAATTGCCTCTTCATCATCCCTACTACCAACAGAGCAGATTTCCTCACTGGCTATGGTGCCAGCGCAGGGTGAAGTTTCTTGTTGCTATGGTTTAGATCTAGGGTGTCCCCTCCAAAGCCTCATGTGTTTGGAAGATGACCAGGTCATAGGGTCACTGCTCAGTGGTGGATTGGTAGATATGGAAGAGTATTTCTCATTCCATGGCTCCTCCCTTGTCTCTCTGCTTCCTGCCATCACATGATGTAGTGGTTGATTGACTGTGTCAACCTGAGAAGTTCAGAAGCTTAACTAAGTTGGCTCAGCAATTCTACACCCAAGGATGTAGGATGGCTCATCACCTACAAGATATAAAAGGAAAATGAGGAAGGATGGACTGGCTTTTGTTTCTCAGAAGAGCTCCAGTCTTCGCCTTCATCATGGACATCATCTCCTGGCTTGTAGCACAGACTCTCTGGCCTCTGCCTTAGATCCTTCAGCCTTCCAGCATAATCTCTTCAGCCTTCCATCGCAGAGCCATCAGCCTCCTGATACAGATTTGTGCGGAACACTCCAGTGAGCTCCAGACCCTGGACTGAACCCTTCAGCCTCCAATGTGCAGACACCCTCTGCGTGGTTCCTCATCCAACCCTGTGACTGACCATCCTAAGCCAATCTTGTAAATTTCCTATACATTTGTATATCCTGTGTTATACCTTGTTTCTCTAGTAAAACACGTAAGCAGCTTTCCTTCTCGGCAGGCTCTTTCTCCATGCTGCTTTTCTCATGGGACTGGCAGACCATACATGGATTGAGGCCTCTGGAACTATGCACCAAAATAAACCTCTTCTCCTTTAAGTTTCAGGTGTCAAGTATTGTGTTGCAGGGAAGAAAAAGTGACTAAGACATCTGTACAGAATCTAGTGTTGAAAACAAACCTGTCCGAACTCATGTATTATCATTTAGCAAAGCATACAATTATTGCTACATAATATGACCTATGAAAGTTAGGTAAATTTGCTAAACTGTAGGAGAATAGCTTGTTTAACTTTTGTGGGTAGATAACTGAGGAAATTACCATGAACTTAGATGAGCTGTCATCTATCTATCTCTATAGTATCTACGAACTCAATGAAGTAGATCCATTCAGAAAGCCAAAAGTTATCCATTCAGTAAATTTCTACTAGTTAAGAACTTGTGGAATGATGAAAAAGAGTAAGCCAAGATCCCTTCTCTAAAGATATATATAAGCAAGGAGACAATGCAAATAAACATATAAACTAAAGTAACGTAGACTTGAATCAGTGGTGTATGACAACTAACTGTAAGCACTCTGGGAGTTCAGGAGGTGATACTGTTTCCTGCCTGATAAAGGAGGAAGTGTAGAAAAGTCTTAACCCAGATTTCCAACTTACCTTGCTAAACACAATGACTATAAGAGGAAAAAGCAAAAGATAGGGGTGAATTTAAGATTATGAAGAACAAAAATGTCCATGTTCATTACATTCAAGATGACTGTATCAGACAATCAGGCAATGGAACAAGTATGAGTGATAACTGCAGAGCGGCTAGCAAAATGAAGGAAGGTGGTGTGGTAAACTGTGTCTCATTTGATCAAGTCTCAGAAAGAACACAACCTAGTCAGAATTTCTTGCCATTGTGAGATTAGTACTTAACAGAATTATGGGGTTCACCTAAAAGAATCACAGAGCTTAGTAGGTTTCATCTCAACAGCTCTGTTGGCAGACAGGCCAACATCCATATCAGTCAAGACAAATCTTCGTCAATTTCTGCTTTTATTACTCTTTATGGATAGAAATGCAAGATTGCCTCCGTAGTCATTATTGAATCATACTGACACCCAAAAATCCTGCTTGGGCTTAAAAGAACTCTTGGTACAGTTTATTTGTATAGCACGCACAGGGGAAGAAATACTCCATCCAAGCTAATGTGCAGACACTGTTAGGATTCCAGGATGATTTAGTGAGACTGTCATCAATAACAAAAATATGTTTATTGAGTGTTTACTATTTGCCAGCGACTGTTCCAGCTGATTTGTATGGATTGATGCATCTCAGTCGCACATGGACACTATCCAGGTAGTTATTACTTTTGTCATCCTCAAGTTACAGAGGATTAAACTGAATGGGCAGAAGTTACATAGCTGGCACGAGGTGAGTGGTTTGGCTCTAGACCCATGATCTTATCCACTGCACTAAGCTGTCTCTAGAAGCATCAGGATAACCCTGTCATAAGTGTGTAGCAGAGTAGCACTGAGGAAGTAGATAGGAGATGTGGCTCGTTAACGCTGTCTTTCATGGTATATAAGAATCCATCTATTTTAAGAAGTGCTGATATTATCTTTTATACCACTGAGAAAGACTAAACACTGCCAATCAAACTGTGACACCGATATATAACAATCTTGATTTCAGAGATGCTAAAATGTGGAAGACAACGTGCATCTCAAGATTTATTAAATACTGTTTCATTATTAATTCCATTGGACAAGCCATTTCATCTGGCGCTCAGTTTCCCACCCTTGTTAAACAGGAGGGTCCAGTAATTCTGGGCAGCACCAACAGGAAAAACATGGCTAGCCTGGCAGTAACGGGAGAACAGAGAGATGCCAAGGGCTTCAGACTCCCTCTCTGGGCACTGCAGGTGTCAGGCTGGATCTGGGAGTAAAAGCCTCCTAATCTGCACACCAGCAGCCAGATTTAGGGGTGCTGATGGAAGAAGCAGTGTAAGATTGAGACAGTGTGTCTTCTGACTCTTCCAACCAAGACTTTTCAGCATGATCTGCTCACTCTTAAGAGCAATTATTTTCATGTTTCCTGGGATCTGTATTTCCTTGCCTTGGCGCATTTCTTCTCATTTTTATTCCCTTTCCAGTATCCTTTCATTTCTATTAAACTGCCTGATATTTTAATGAGATCAAGGACACGTGTGAGCAGGCTAGTGGCTTTGCCATATCTCAGTTAAAAACTATATCCTGCTTCATGGAAAATCTATCACTGATAAAATGCAATAGGCCCTTGTTACTCAAAAGATGGTCCCAGGGCCACCAGTACCACATTGTTGGAAAAAGTGTAGAATCTCACTGCCTGCAGAATTTACATTTTAACAAGATTTCTTAGGAATCTCAATAAGTTTAAGAAGCACAGGACTAGGAAAAAATCATGCCAAATACACTAGAAAGCACTCCAGTACTTCAGTAATAGTAAGTACTATTTATTTAACAGCTACTACATATCAAGTGTTTTCCATGCAGCATTTCCATTTCATTGAACATCGCAGAGAAGTAAAGGATGATTCGTTTAAATTGAGTGCCCCAAGTAGAAGCAGTACACCGTTTACTTCAACCAAGTGGGGCAACATTTCGTGAGCATTTTGTTCTGCAAATAGTATCAACTCACCTTCCATTCTTTCCCGTCTAACTATTAGGCATTGGTAGAAGACAGTACAGTTGTAAAAATTAATGACCAGACTTGCATGTTCTACTGTCTGACAACTGTGTGCACTTGTGTTAAGTTCTCTGAAATTGAATCTCTACATCAATAAAATAGAAAACCATAGAACATAGTATAAGGATAAAACTGTATGATGAATGTAAAATGTTCAGGAGTATGGCATGCAGGAAAAACTCAACAAATACAGCATAGCACCCCGCATGGCCAGTAGCATGTCAAACCAAACAAGTACAAATCACTGGCCTAACAATTCGTCCTGTGCTTCAATTTCATCAAGAAAAAGAAAACAAAACACAAAAAAAGTAGTCAGTGTGTTCTGGGATTATCCATCTACCTACACTCCTCAGTGATTACAGGCAAAGATATCCTTCACTATCTCTTTGAAAACCTCTCTTGCTAGTGAAGGTATCTGATACAACTTTAATTGTGTTTGAAAAATCAAGCCCGCAAACAAAGCCTTCCTCACAGGATGACAGATATGCATAATTTGATGGCACAAGAGCCATCTTGCTCATTTATTGAACTCCAGGGACGGGATGTGGCGGATTTCTTTTGGCAGAGTTGTTAAGCAAATAAGGACACTCATGGTTGCTGAATAAATTAAACTATTCTTATTTGACCTTGCCAAACTGGGTTTGGGTGACCGACATGATCCAGCATTGTCTGGTGCTCATGTAGACGTGTAAAACACGCTCACTCTGTCCAGATCTTTCTCCCTTTGTTGCTTTCATAAAAGGTTTCATTGAATTGCTTATTAAAATTGCAGTATATAAAACTACTTCTTTGAAAGATGCCTCTGGCATGCCTCCAGCTCAATTAGCAGACTACTTCCAGCTGATGAAAAGTAACAGTCAATATCAGATTATAGTTAGCAATGATTCACAAGAGTAATCAAATTAGGTTTTGGTTTCTATGGTGACACAGCAAAAATTTCCACCAAGTCCTGTGGTTTAACAATAAAGCTGCCACAGTTTTATATTAAATTATTGTTCAAAACATTTTCTCTAAATTTAATCTGCATCTCAGGAGATACAGATACAGGTCTATGGACCTATCAACATATTTTAACTGCAGCTTTTCCAATTTAAATGTTCAATAACCTTAAGAGTATATAGAAACAATTCTTGTGGCTCTGGTCCATCTTCTCTTCCAACAGATCCTTCTCAATGATCAATTATGACTGATTATCATTGAACTCAAGAATAAATGGATCTTTCAATCAAATTTCTAATTCTATAGTCAGGACTGGCCAAGTAGAAAGATGGAGAGAAAAGAAAACCAATCATAACTTTTGGTGTGTTTATAAGCCAAAGAAGATATTAAAAATGCACATTAAAATACACTAGTAAAACAGTAAACATTAATAATAATTTCAATTCATGTGTACCTAGTGTATATGACATAAATTATGTACAAACTGAGAATAACTACAAGTAGGCAGAATAAAGGGGCTACTGGAGTTGGGCTCAATTTATTCAAAACAAAGCAAACAAATTCTTTCCCTTCGTTTAATAAAAGATGTCCCTGGTTCAGCAGATCTCGGAGAAGACCCTTAGTGAGTGGTATCACACACCGTTCTTTGATGAGTGCCTCTTTGCCCACCATGTGGCAAAGACCCCAGTGACACTGTAGCCCTCAATCACAGTTGTCATTCTTGTCCAGCTCCTAGACCTGCAGGCTCATGTGCGTGTCATCTTATGTATTTCCTGAAAACCAAATCTGGCTGAGTGGAATAGAGAAAGCTGTCTGAGACCCATCTACCCTGCAGGACCCCCTCCTGCCATGGTGCCTCAACTCCCTTTCCCCTGCTCTAGAAGCACTAGAGATAAGGTGGTAGGCACTGTAGCTTTGTGTTAATAGATTTTATTATTCTCCAACTAGAGAATGAAGTACCAACCTCCCCTCTTATAGGTAGCTCCAGTCTTCACCAGGAGACTTCTCCTTCCCTCACTGGCCACCTTTTGATGTTAGAAGAACTAAATGAAATAACCAAATGTAAAGGTTAAATATAGATTACTGCAGGACAGTGACTGGTTTTATGACTACTATTTTTTTTAAAAAAAAACACACGTATAGTGCTTACCTTCATTTAAATGCCAGTCATCTTGTTTAGGATCCAAGAAATGGCAAAACAAAGTGGGAAACAGCACAGTGGAAGCTATTCCACTGTGTTCCCTTAAAGACTTACATTTACTTTGGCAACCAAATATACAATGATTTGGTACTTAGGAGCCCTTCAGGCACCTAGGAAAACAAAGCTAGCAGGAATCTGTCTTTACTGTGACTCCATCTATATGATCCGATGTTTTGGCAATTTAGTCACAGCCATGTCTCTTTCCCTCTTGTCACTATAAAAATACTGTAATATGATCTACAGCTTTAGAAATTATATCAGTTATAGGCTCCATTCAAATAATTAACTTAATATTCCATGATTACCAATTAGGCGCTCAATTGGACAGATGCTTGCTTTTCTGCACAAAAGCAATGTTGCACATGAATACCACCCGCATCAAACTTGAATGACAGGTCTTTTTTTTAAGTTAAAAAAAAAAAGCTCGTTTCAGAGCATTTAATTTTCAGGTTTTTAATGTGTCTGATTTGACAACCTGTATGTGATTTAGATGGAGTATTTTTTGTATTTTTACTTTGCAAACCTAAATGTTCACCAGGAAACATTATTTCCTTAGGATATTTCAGACTGGGGAAAGATACATGGTTTCATGAGGGACCTATTTCAAATTATCAGGTAAAGCACATTTCTAAAGTGGGCACTTGAAAATCACACCTTATATTACTGACTCAATAGGGTGGATTATCTTTCACCAGCCTCTCTTTTCATTATTACATAAATGAATGATAGAAAAAAGATAATAACCTATAATTCCCTACGCCTTATTCAACCTCAAATCTATTCCTTTCTCCAGAAACACAATCAGATATCCAAGACTGTTCTCTAGAAATTCAGAGTCTAAATCTCTGGTATTATCCTTGAAGATTTTGTACTTAAATTATAATATACTGCAATATTATTAGAAATTTATAAACCTTTAAAGATACCTTTGTGCACAAAGTCTTCCAAAGAATGGGGATTATGCTTTAAGAAAAAAAAGTAGGCTGAAACAAGAGCTTGTTTCTCTGACATGTCAATCTTGAAATGGTTTTGCTGTAGTACAGTGGTCACATCTCCTAGTAAAGGGAAAGAGCTAGGGAAATAAACAGTGCTGCACTCTCAGCCATGGTAAGGCAGACCAAATAGAGGGGCAGATTTAGTTAAAAGTGCTAGGATATGATGGCATGGCATTAATCAAAAACAAGTTTATTTTTGTTTTTGAAAATTTTCACTTGATTTTATTATGAAGTACATAGATACATTTTTTTAAAAAATGTGTATCATAACCACGCTACAGCTCCAGAGTTTATCACAGATTGCCTTCATGTTTACATGAACTGAGTAAAGAGTAAATCAAAAACAACTGGCCAAGTTTTTAAAGTTTATTATTCATTTGGCCAAGCAATTCAGCATCTGTCATTGGGATATAAGAACCAGATATATGCAGATTTGTTGGGAGGAATAAAGGAGATTTATGAAATCCAGGATAGAAATCTGGCCACCAAAGGAGGCAGTGGAGCAGTTAGAAGAAGGGCTCTGGAGTTGGAGCTCTTGGGTTTGGTGCCTGCTCTACTACTTACTACTGTGCTTAAACTCTGTGGTCCCATCACCACATTTATTAAATGAGGATATGAGTCAGATAATGCATGTACAATGCTTAATACACAGTGTGCTTAATACATGGACATTATATAGGTATATTTTCCATAAAGTTCAAGAACAGGAAACACAATTAGCCTCATGCAAACTGGAAGGAGGGTGAGATCAGAAGCAGCACTTTTCAAAGCTACCCCCCTTCCCATCATGGGTTTAGGTGTTTTGTTTTTTTTTTCTTTTGTACAAGCGATCAAACTCATGACCTCATGCTTACCAGGCAGGGGCTTGAGCCACTGAGCTAAATCCCCAGCCCTCCCCTTCCCATCGTGGCCCCTCAGCCTTTCTGTCCACGTTGCTCTCTCTATTATCAACTACCTATATTTCTCACTGGTACTGGGTCAGCCTGGTTGAGCGAACTCCCTGGGCCCTCCATTGCAGAGGGCACTACCAACTAACTCAGTTACTTGAATTACAAAACTCAAATGGCTATAAGAAAAACAGGTAGACCAGAGGGCACTGCCAACTAAGTCGCATGAATTTAAAAACCCAAATGCCCATGAGAGAAACACAAGTGGACCACATCAATTTAGTAATAAGACTGACAGCCAATGAGATTACTGCCTTGGGATAGGAATCCAACCCTGCTCAGGTCAGCTACTGTGGTCTAAAGCAAGGGTGAATAGATTAAGGAGCTTCAGACCAGCCACACTGAATGGCCCAGATGACTCACTGAAAGACCCTTTCTCAAAATGCAGTGGACAAGAAAAAGGGAACTATAATGAGACATCTTAAAAAATCTCTCGACCTTGCCCTCCACTCCACCCCAACAATCAATGAAAATAATTATTTGAACAAAACTTTCTGTAGTTGTGATACCCTACTCAGCCTTAGCTGCTGGAAATGGTCAAGTAACAGGGAAAATAGTGGCTACCTCAAAACATATCTACATGTTCTAAACCTCAAACCTATGGATAAGATATTATTTGGGGAAAAAAAGTTCTTTGCAGGATTTCTAGTTGAGATCACCCTGAGTTTAGAATGGGGCCTAAATCCAATGACAGATAGCCTTACAAGAAAGGCAGAAGTTCCTAGAAACTGGGATGATGCTGCCACCAGCCAAGGGACATCTGAAACCATCAGAAGCTAGAAGATGCAAGGAAAGATCTTTCCCAGAGTTTCCTAAGGTACCACAACCTTGCTAAAACTTGTTTCTAGACTTCTGGTTTCCAGTACTGGGATGGGATAGATTCCTACTGTTTTAAGCCACCAATCTATAGTAATTATTAAGACAGAATGGAAATCTAGCAGACTCTAGAATATGTATCTGTGTCTACTCACTCAAGGAGTACTTCCTGAACAATTACTACATGCCAAACCCTAAGCTAGGTATGACAGTAGGAACATATTAGACGAAATAAAGAAAATGTAGGTTCAACAGACAAATTCTGGCAAATGTGATCCTCTGGAATTCAACCTCATGTCAAAGTATGGTCAGAATGCAAGAAAAAACTAGGTCAAATGACAGAGGTACAAGAATAAAGAGGGCTGGTACATTGTGGCCAAATCCCTAGGGGCAGTCTTATTCCATTCATAGAATAAATGTGTATAATTAAGTCAAACAAACACTTGTAGTGTGTCCAGGATAAGCAAACTACTCACCAAAGTATAGTATAGAAAACTTGGGTTGCTGTTCCTCACTTTTTTTATTTAGCAAATGTCTTCACTTCAAGATCAAATATCACGTTCTCCATGAGACCTTTGCTGATGAACACTCTAAAATATGAGTAAGTTCTTTCTCCTCTTCAAATCTATATCATTATCACATTACTAGCCATGCATTTCATCATCATATGCTGACAATTCTCTTTTCCAAACTACAGATTCCTAAAAAGAAGGAGCTATGCCTGCTATATTTTAGTGTTCTCAGCACCTAGCATGAAAAATGCTCAATATATCTTTTGAATAAATGAGTCAGGTTACTTATTCACGAGTCAAGATGCTGTGTTTACATATGCATAATAATTAAGTGTTAAAATACTTGTAGGATGGACACTTAAGGGTAGTCATATCCACGCTGAAGCATATCAAAATAGATGATTTTTTCTTTTTTTCCACCTAATTGTAATTCAATGCCAATGTTACAGCCTCCTTCACTATATAATCAAGAATATTCCATGCAAATATATGAATAAGTAGCCTGAGCATGATGCAGCAAAAGGGTAATGAAATAATTTTTCAATTTCAATTCCATTGAACTGAATTCTTTGAAACACTACAAATAAATCTGCTATAAATTTCACAAGAAAAGTGTATATACATCTATCTTTTTTAATTAACATTGCTTTTATTTATAGATTTTATTTATTTATTTATTTATTTTGATGTTAGTAGGGATTGAACCCAAGACCTTTCCTCTGAGTTACATCTTCAGCCCTTTTTAGTTTTTATTTTGAGATGGGGTTTTGCTAGCAATTGCACAGGCTGAGCTCAAACTTGCAATCCTCTCAGCCTCCCAGAGTACTGGGAATACAGACATGTGCCACCATATCTTCCTGTTAATACTGCATTTAGGTGGAGGAAATGTTTTGGATCAAACAGGCATTTAAGCAAATTAGTCATAGGAAAGTTGGTCTGGGAATACAGACATGTGCTACCATATCT
>RJWT010008114.1:0-26701 GCA_004365215.1 Cuniculus paca
TAAGTGAGTGACTTCTTGTGATTATGAAGTTGGTGTGGTACCTGTGTCAGGGCATGGGAGGAGGGAGGCCTGGTGCGGTGCTGATAGTAGACTTCCTGAGAATTTGAACAGTATTCTTTGGTCCCAGGGTGCGACTCTGGATTGGGGTGCAGATCAGAGGTTCGTGGGCCTAGGGAGGGCTGCTAGGTTTTGCTGGAGCCCCAGTGTTTTGGAGCCTATTGTCCATTTGACTCCAAACCTGAAACCTGATGATCTGCACTTTTTTTTTTCCCCCAAGGAGTCTTGCTATTCAGCCTTAGTTCTGTCTCTTTCCATGCAAACCTGGTCCTGGGAAAATCTCACTTAGGGAGGTTATTCCTTACCCTTTCTCCTCTACCATCTTTCCCCCTTTTTTGTCATGCTTTCCTCCTTGGTCTTTCCACTGTAGCCCTGTGTAAAGTTTGCTTTATTTATTTTGTCTTTGCTGCAGGGCCCAGCACATAGTATGCTTAGATACGTCCTTTGACTGAAAGATTTCCCCACCTGGGTCTACTGCCTCATGCATGTTTTGTCATTCTTTCTTACTTCAGATTCTGAAACTGTGTCTCATCTTAGAGAGGGTACTGATGTAGGCTTTGCAGAATATCAGTCCCAGTTTGATAGGTGCTCCAGAGTAATGCAAGGGGAATTCGAAGATCTTCTTTCCTGTTGCCCAAGGAGCTAGATATGCATTTTCACAGTTGCTTGAGGTAGTTTTTCTGCCCTTCATAAGTAATGTATAAAAAGCAGTGGGTTTATAGGCTTGGGAAGGCTGTGGGGAGAAAAATTATTAAGTTCCACTGGGGTGTACCTGCCTAATAGTCTTTAAAATGCTATATTAGAGCTTTCCTCAGGTCTTAACTGTATCACAACTAAGAGTTAGACACCCGTAATCCCAGCACTCAGCAGGCTGAGGCAGGAGGATCACCCAGAGTTAGAGGCCAGTCTGGAATACATAGTAAGACTATGTCTCAACGAGCCAGCAAACAAAATATAAAAGTAAATAAATAAAAATGGTTGGTGATGTAGCTCAGTGGTAGAGCACTCCTAGATTCAACCCCCAGTTTTGAAACAAACAGACAAACGATAAACAATAAAAACCCAACTACATCACAAATAAGCCAGTGCTAAGTAAACCTTGACGCTCCATGGCTCCATTTTCTCCCTGTGAGTCTATCAGTCTTATGCACATGATAGGCATATTTACTGATTGATAAAGGCTGGGAGGAGAAGCCTGAAACAGTACTGGGGCCCTGGGTCTCCAAGTAGCAGTTTGTTGCTATGACAAGACATACTTCAAATTCTTCAATTTTGAAGGCTGTTGGAGCTCTAAATTGCTTTCCAACCCCCTACCCCCCAAACACACACACTTTGGGCAGCACCAGAAGCCCAGATAATACCTATTCTGTCTTATACCTGTTTATTGACTATATGTGGCAAGTGTTTAATTCTAGGTTGACTTTCTCTTACTATCCAGCAGGTTTTGGGAAACTTCTCTCCATTATCACTTTAACATCTGGTGTGTGCTTCTAGAAGAGGGATTGTTTTAACCTTAGTTTCAGCAAGATAATGTGGAAATCTTAATTTCCTTAATTATATTCTACATGTTAATAGAAATGATTTTTTATTCTATTTATTTTTTGGTTTATACCTTTTCTTTTATTATCAAAGGAATCACAAGGCAGATTAGGGATTAGAAGGAATTGGGAAAGGAAGATAAAGAGTGTCCCCTAAAAAGCGTGGTGCCACAAGTCATTGGTTGTAGATTACGATGCATGAAGTAGCAATGAGGCACGTGGGCCTTGATTGGAGAAGTCATACTGACCTATATTTGGAAAAGAACTCAGGACTATGAGGGTGATACAACCTTCTTTTCATTCACATGGTCTGGTGTTTTCCTACAACAAAACAAATGAAAATGAAGGATTTTAAGGAAGGAACAGAACCAAGGCTCTTTCTTGGAAAAAATGAGTGTGGGTCAAAGCTCATTGTAGACAAAGACCATATTGTGTTACAGTTGTGGATTGGAAAGTAAGGTAGATGGATTTATCTCTATTGCTTTCTCTTAAGTTTTTCGAGGAGTTCTAGATTGATAGAATGCTGGGATGAGAAGAGGGGGAGTAGAGAATCATGAAAGGGGAGGAGAGGAGAGAAGAAATCAATTTCTACTGTTGACATTAATGTATCACATTACCTTTCTAATCCCTTCATCTCTCACACCCTTGCTGGATTTTCCTAGTTCTACTGATTCCTGTTCAGCAAATCTAAATATGACTCTTCTCGGTAGTTCATCTAGTTTCTGAAGTGCTCTAGAAATAGAAGCCTAGGCTGTTCTGATTTCTCAAGAAAAGTATCTTTTTTGGTGTTAAGAAATGTTAAGAACTTTCCCCCAAAATTTTTTTCGAGCTTGAATTCCTGACTGAAACTAAACCTGTGAATGTGCCAAGTCGTGAATGAAGAAAGTTGGATTTGACTACTTCCTCTAAAGTTATCCCACAGGAACTCAGAAAATCCAACTTGTTCACAGCCATCCTAGAATGACCCTAGATAATATGGAGAAACATAACCTCGAGTGAGTCTGTAGTCTTTGTGTGAGGCAGCGACTATCCATACATATGGAGGGAAGGAAGCAAAAACTGTTTTGGTCTATCAAGATGAATTTTGGTGATGTGTTTTGAAATTTTGTTGTCTTTTTATCCTTGAAATAAAATGGATGTGGAAAAAAAGTAAATAAAAATTTAAAACAAGACAAAAAAAAGATGAATTTTGGCTTATGTCTGTATAGATTTTGTCTACATCATTTTAGTGTCCATCCAGTCCAGTTGGAGTGTTTTGGCCTATGTCATAATGGGTTTTCACCAATTTGCAATTCAACTTCTTTCTGGCTGTAACAGGGTTTCGGGGTTTCGGAGGTGTGGTACTGGGACTGAAGGTGGGTATGTGAGTTCTGGGAAATGCCTATGTTTCCTCTTATCATTTCTAATGAGCAGGCAATCTGGGGGCTGCTATAGCTTTTGAATTGGAGATCTGGTTTACAGCTAGGAATATTTACTTGCAGAATTATGATTTCTAGCCTCAGTGGGATAACATAAACAGTTTCTACCCAGAGCAGTTTTTATTTCAGATTGGGAGACATAGTACTCTTCCAAGGAACATTTAAACAGAAATGCAGTGTAAAGTAAGTTCATAGGTGGGGGAAAGGTGTCTTGTAAGCAGTCAGTTTCATGGGGTCATTCTTGGAAGACCCCTGGAGGATAAGCTTGGATATTTATTTTCTTTAGTGTGAACTGAATTTGGTTACTTTGACCTTCTTTCCAACCTTGCGTTATTTGATCTTTACTTCTCTTTTTCCAGGGAGTGGTAACACATTTATTACTATTGAAATGGTTTCCTTCTGATTCTTTTCCTTTTCTGCACATAGCAAGACAGAGAATCATTGTATTTTAGAGTCTAGATCTGTAACAAATGTTTAACTGGATCTGTATGGTCGGGCAAACAGGATTAACAGGTTCAAAGTTTACGTGGTATTTGTTCTGTTCTCTTTTGTTTGGTGGGTGGCATGGAGGGAAGGAAGACAAAAGTGAACTTCTAGTGGTTGGATCATAGTCCAAGCTCCACATCACCATGAAGATGTAGCTTGAACTGATGCTTCCCAGGGAAGAAGTTAGATAAAATGCTTTTGCGGGGCAGTTCCTCCCCATTCCACACAGCTTTCTCAGGTCACCTGAGGTGCATGGTAGATTCTCCCTAATCTGACCAACACTGGAAAATGAAACCCTTGCCAGTCATGTCTTCTGTCAACTGTGATATTTTCTGGGATCTTGAAATGTCCTTGACTGTGATGCCTTTACCTTCCTGTTCATTTCTGATTTAGGACTATCCGTTCCAGTCCATTGTATAGGTAACTGTTGCTTATTTTTAATATTTTAATGGTATATATTAAATTTACAAAATATTAGTTTTTATGGCATTTTCATGTATGCATTTAACATATTTTGCTCATATCCACCTTCTGCCATCCCTTTTTTCTTGTCTCATAGTCTCCCTTCTACTATCATGTAATCTTTTTAATTTTTTACTTCCTCAATCCTACATATTAGAGGAAAACACATGAAACTTATCTTTCTGAGTCTGTCTTAGTATACTTAACATGATGATCTCCAATTCCATCCATTCTTTTACTTATTTTGAGGGGCGAGGGAGTATCCATGAAATGCTCTTAATCGTGAGGTCCAAGAGAGGAGAATTTTCTATAGGCCTCCATTTGTTTTAGTTTATGTATAAAAAAGTATATGGTGGTTTGGTTGTGATGGTGGCAATATTAATGATTGAGAGGGATGTGGATTTAATTTAATTCCTTCCTAAAGGGGATAATTTTCCAAAGAGAGTTTTCTAATTTGAAATTTGCCTTTTTATTCATTTATGTTTATTTTAAATCTGATTTTTTTCAGTGCTGGGGATCAAAGCCAGGGCTTTATGCATGCACAATCTTATTTTTAATAATTTAAGTCCAGTATTTATCACTTAGAAAATTTTAGTGTCATCCACATGAGAAAACCACAGTAACACACAGTGCTCAGCTTATACAGTTTTTCTCTGTCGACACAACCCAAGTTAAACAGAATTATTCTGTGAATGTATTAGGGATGGTGTGGGACAAATAGTGAATCTAGAACAATCTCTTCTCTGGGAGTTTAAAATAGGCAGTTCATGGATTCTTTTCTATCCTTCCAAAGCAGATAGCATCATGTTCTAAACAATATTCAAGGATTTAATTGTGGGTAACTCCTCCTTCCTTATACACTTAAATTTAGTTATTTCATAGTATCATATTGATTAATGCTAAAGAATAGATGACTTATTTTTCCAAATTAAATAAAGCAATGAAAGAAATAAAACTCTGTGCTGTCAGTTCAGTCATTAGACATCAAGAGGATGGCACTGGAAATACAATTTTATAAATTTGGATTTCACAGAGCAGGAAGTTGCAGGTCTGGTTGGGAGAATGTGTGTGTGTGTGTGTGTGTGTGTGTGTGTGTGTGTGTGTGTGTTTAAAGCCTTGAGGAACGTGCCATTTTCCGGAAGGAGGGTAGAGGGCGCTCACACTTCAGTTATCTGCTGCAATGCAGCAATCAGGGTGTTGTGATTTAGGGCGGAAGGCTGCTTCCAGGGAGGGCAGGCAGCACTTTCTGATGGCAGCTAGGGTAAATCCGAGTGGGCTCAGAGAGTATCTCATTGCTTAGAGTCACCGATTTTAGAGGCCAAGAGGGCGATTCAGGGACGACAGCAGGAGGCCAGATGGTATCTACAAACTGTAGGAACCTTCCACATGCACTTCCTGTGGGAACAAGGTGCTAAGCGGCTGAGTGATTTCTTGTTGGCAGGATTGAGATCTGGGCTGGGATAGTGAGCTTCAGATATCTGAAGCCAATCATTTTAGTTAAGATTTCTTAGGTTTAATCCAAATTTTCATGCCATGTACCTGCATAAATCCATCACCTTCCAGGATGCTTTTGTCAAACCACTTCAGTCACAGCTGGGGCATTCTTCATTTTGAAATTTGAATAGAAAGATGATTTTTTAAATCTTAGCTGTGGATTGTCCTGTACTGATGGCATGTTCAAAATATCCTTATCTTGAGTCCATATTCCTTAATAAACTTAAAAAAAGAGGAAATCCCAACTTAGAAGGCTAAGAAGTCAGTGTTGATATCTGATATCCCTTAGTGTTTGTTTCCATGAAGGATTAATGAGCACAGGAATGTTGCAGATGTTGTGAGCTCACAGCTGGGCATAGACATGGGACACAGTATGAGATACTAATATCCATTTTTGATATTCTAGTAAGTCAGGTTTCTGATTGTGAAGAACAATCAATCAGAACAATCAACCACATGTAGCTCAAGTCTTTCTCAGCATCACGGTGACTTTTTACCTCGGAAATGGGTTCAGTCATGTTTTAGAGATTGACGGCTGACATTTTTTTGGGTAACGTGTTCTTCTGGGTTAGGGATAAAGAGGAGAATGCTATTCTGCGGTAAGCATTCCCTCCAGTCAACTCCTGATTAGCAGCCAAGTCTGAGGAGCAAATGGCCAAGTGAATTAGGAAGCTTAAAGATGTTTTGTTAAACCATCCTCATTAAACTGGCACCGTCTGCCTTCCTACTCTCCTTTGTCCCAGTTGCGGCTGTTTTTTGTGACAGATGTTTTCTAATGGTGTATGCTAGCAGCATCTGGAAGCCTTGGGTGACTGCTGAGGTTGATCGGGCCGAATCTGGAGGTATTTAGGTTGTCAGAGAAATTACAACCATTTTCCTGACATTGGGCTATCATTTTTAAAAATGTCTGCTCTTCATCCCTCTGACTTTGTTTGGCCATTGAAAATCAATGTTTCATTTCCTCCTCTAGCATCTCCTAACCTGCACTGAAGATTTTTTTTTTTTTTTGCCTTCTTGAGAGTAAAATAATGATTAGAAAAGATTTGGAACAGATTGATGGGGTCTTAGGAAGTTACTTATACTTGGGGTCTGGAGATCTGTTATCCTGTATTTCCACTTAAAAAAAAAGAATGAAATCACAGGGAAAAAATTATAATTAGACTTAAACTCATGTCTGAGAACTGTTGGAGTATTATAAGAATGCTTTGGAATTTTCTTTCTAGGCATCTGAAATGATTGTCTGGAGACTTTTGGGCACTAAATTTGATTACAGCTTTTGTAGGAAATGGTTTAGAGGGAACTTTCAGATTAGGTGATTTTCATATTTCTAGCCCTAATTTATCAGTATTTACTTGGGAGGAAACGTGGACATTTGTTGTGGGTTACCTGGTTCAAATATTCCTTTAACAGCCTTACCTTTGGATTTCTTTATTCTTTGGGGAAGCCAGTAGTAGACAGAATAGTGGCTTTTGAAGTTATAAAGTACTGAGTTCAAATTTCAGCTCTTTTTACTGGGAAAATTATTAACCTTATTTAACCTTTAAAAGTCTGTAAAATGCAATAGTAATTCTAACGATAATAATTATCAATACTCATTTCATTGACTTGTTGCCATGGCTGGGATAGGATTTAAGTGTGTCCCCCAAGGGTTCACATACTAAAGTTTAATCTCTACCGTGAGATATTAAGAGTTGAAACTTAGTTTGTTTATGAGATTTAGAGGTGGGGCTTTGGGAGGTGATTAAGTTTAGATAAGATCACCAGGGTGGAGCCTCATGGTTGAAGCTAGTAGCTTTATCAGAGGGAGAAAGACAAGAAGAGAACCCATGTGCTCCCTATGTCTTGCCTATGCGATGCCCTATACCATCTTGGACTCTGCCAATAAGAAGGCCAGCACTAAAGCCAGCACTGTTCTGTTTGGACTTTCACTCTCCAAAATTTTGAGCTAAATAAACCTCTTTTCTTTATAAGGTTAACCTACCTCAGGTATCTCATTATCAGTAATAAATAGACCAGTATAATTGTTATGGGGTTAAATGAAATAACATATGCATGTTGCTTGCAGCTCAACAAATTTTGGTTCCTGTTCACCCCTTTCCTCATGTATCTGTAATTCTTCTACATATACTTGGTACCCTTACTTGATGGATATTGTTTTTGTCTTCCTCCAGCCCTGCACATCTTCTCCAATGCTTCTTAATGTTCAAGTCTCAGGCCCTGATTTATTAATTTGTGTCAATTGTACAAAACGACGACGAAAACATTTTGTACTTTTTATAACCATACTAACAAGAGCCAAGGTTGTGGTTTCTTTCCAGGCATTTTTACTTACTGACAATTTTGGTTGTAAATCAAAGACAAAGGAGTTCTCTTGTCCCACCTACCCCTCTGAGCTACAGTTTCTAATTTGGGGCTAGATCAATCTGGGTGGGATTTCATTCCAACCAAATCATGGTGGTAAGCTTGTGTATAATGATCATTCAGGGAAGAAAACCTCATTCCTTTTACTATGGAACATTCCTGTCGTCCTCCTAATCTTTTAGTTTGAAAACTATTAGAACTACAGAAAAGTTGCCAGAATACTATACCTAATTACCACCAATTTATCTTTCACCAGAATCAACCAATTGTTAATATTTTGACATATTTGCATGTTTTCTCTCATGTGTGTATTTTACAGTCCCTATGCAAATTTTAGTAATTATACAGTAATATATTTTTAAAATATATTACTGAACTCAGGGCCTCAGTGCTTGCTAGGCAAGTATTCTACCACTGAGCTACATTCTCAGCTTACAATCATATTTTCAATAGTAAAATATTTTCCCTAGCCCATGCTGCATTTTGTTGTCATATCTCTCTATTATCCTCTAAGCTAGAATAGTTCCTTAGCCTGTTGTTCATGATATCCACAGTTTTGAACAGCATAGGTGCGTTGTTTTATAGTCAGTGTATAGAGCACTGACTGAGTTTGACTGATTATTTTCATACCGAATTCAAGTTGTACACTTTCCACTATTATATTAAGAACATTTTAAAAGACTATAAGGACTGGGGATATAGATCAGTGGTAGAATTCTTGCCTTGCATGCAGAAGGCCCTGAGTTCCATGCCCAGGGCCACACACACACATAAAATAATAATAAAAGACTGTGAGTTCCATGCAGCCAGGGAACATGTCTTTTTCTTCCCTGTTGCATTCCTTATACAATGACCAGCATATGGTAGGTACTTACTATTTATTGAATGAATTAATGACCTAACTTCTTGCCATTTAGGTCCATTGTTTTTTCTACCTGAGAAGAACAACCTTTTCTTTTATCCTGGTCCCATTTTTATTATAAATCTTTGGGCATAGAAGGGTAACTCAACTTCCTTAATGAGACCACAGAGGATTGACTGTGTGGTGGGGATGCTTATGTGAGGGGTGCTGCTGGGTGTCTACCTATACCGGGTAGTGGTGGTAGCGTTCACACCAGATAGAGACAGGAGGATGAATAAGATGGTCCTGTGATGGAAAGTAGAACAGCACAGAGGTCCTGGGAGCACATGGTTTGTTTTCTTGCTGAGAGAAATTAGTCATTAAGGTTTTTAAATTTTATCATGCTTCCCTCCCCTAACCCCCATTTGAATCCTAAGAATGTATTAGTGAAAACTGATTTCTGTCCCTCCCCTTTTCCCAGAGGGGACAACCCTATAATTCTCCCCTTCTCCACCCTCCACCTCCCTCCCACCACCACACACAAGTGTGTATTTTCTAACATTTATAAACGGTGGTTGGGCGGCCATTCTCTCCAGATTATTTATTGTTGAGAAAATCTATAACTCCTTGGACTTCTCATTTTGATGTAGAAGCTTTCATCCCTGTCGCCTGGGGGAAGTGAGGTTATGAGAGGTACTCTGCCTCTCAAAAATGTGTTTTCAGGCTTCCCTTTGGGGCCCTTTCTCTCCCTAGCTCTGATCATCTCAGACATTTCTGACAGTCCTTCCTGAGGCATCTGGGGCTTGGGACTGAATTCATCTATTTAATTTTGCAAGGGTTGTGAGTGCCTGATTCACTCTGCTCCTGCCCCTTTTCTGAGAGCCTGCCTACTCCTATCTTCGCAGTCTTTAATTTCACCAGTTTCTAGAAAAAAATCCCTGCTGTTTATCTCCACATCATCTGTTAGTTATGCCCATAATGGGGGAGTCAACCCAAAATATGGAACGGTAGAAAGATTACTTTTGTCTGATCTTTAAGTGAATGAATGTTGGCTAAAAATCATCTATAAAATGAACAACTTCAATGAAAGTAATCCATCATGTTAATCTCCCATGGGTGGGGAATATGGCATCTCTGTTTTGGTATCTAGAGAGGGAAGCAGGTGGAGGAATGCCTCAGTTTATTTCACTCTTATTTCGTTGTCAGAATCACTGGACATCTGATGAATACTCTGCAGAACTGTGTTTTCAAACTCTGGAGGAGGTTTGTGTTTAGTTTAAGAACCATATGCTTAATACAAAGAACATGAAAATCAGTGACTCACATAATGAACTTAGTACTTTATTTAGGGTTCCCATGATACCCAAAATAAAAGTTGAAGTCTTTTTTTTTTTGAGACAGGGTCTCACTATGTAATGAACTCCCTTATATAGCCCAGGCTGGCCTTGAACTCATGGTGATCCTCCTGCCTCAGCCTCCTGAGTGCTGGGATTACAGGCATGTGCTACCATGCCTCTTAAAGGTGAAGTCTTTACAGTGACTCAAAGGCCCTACATAAATGATCTGGTCTCCTGATTTCTCCCTGACCTCATCCTCTACTAGTCCTCCTTCTCTCACTCTGTACCAGTCCAAAATGATCTGATACCACTCACGCCTGCTAGAAAAGGAAAATAGCAAGTGTCGAGAATGTGAAGAAATTGGAATGCTCATATACTGCTGGTGGAAAAGTAAAATGGTATAGTTACTGTGGAAAACAGCATGGAGATTTCTCAGAAAAAAATTAAACATAGACTTATCTGATGAATTCTACTTCTGGTCATAAACCCAAAAGAAATAAAAGCAAGGATTCAAAAAGATATTATAAACCCACATTCATAACAACAGTATTTACAATACTCCAAAGATGGAAACAACCCAAATGTCTATTGGTGGATGAATGGATTAAAAAAGTGATTGATATATGTATAGAAAGTGGAATATTATTCAGCCTTAGAAGGAAGAAAATTATGATGCATGCTATAACACAAATGAACCTTGAAGACATTGCGCTAAGTGAAATAAGCCAGTAACAAAAGGACAAATATTGTCTGGTTCCACTTATATGAGGTAACTAGGATAGTCAAATTCACAAAGGCAGGAAGTGGCATGGTGGTTTTTTGAGGGTTGGGGGAATCAGTGATTAATGGTTACAGGATTTCAGTTGGGAGAAGATGTAAAGGTTCTGGATATGGATGGTAATAATGGTTGAACAACAATGTGAGTGTACTTAGTGCCATATTTAAAAATGGTTAAAATAAATTTTATGCAACATATATTTTACTACACTAAAACACATACACACACACACACACACACACACACACACACACACACACAGTCTTTACACTTGGTCTTAGGGATCTGCATGATCCCGCACCTGCTCCTGGCTTTGGTGAAATGCCATCTTCTCTGTGAGGCCTCCTTGGACCACCCACTTTAAAATTGCACCTCCCTCCCTGAGCACATTCTGACCTCTTCTTGCTTTATTTTCCCCTGCAGTACAGGTCACAATCTACACAATGTTTATTCCCATTCCTTATTTGTTTAGTTTCTACTTCCTCCCACTGAAATGAGGATAACTTGAGCAGAGGGACTTTTTTTGGTGTGTGTTTGTTTTTCATTACTGTATGCCCTGTGCTAAGTAGCTGGGGACCAATAAATATTTACTAAATGAATGAATGAGTGACTGTGATGAACCACAGAGTTCTAGAGAAGATGCACATAGAAAGAGAAAACGACAAGTTTCCATTTCATTTGGCTTTGTTAACTGATTACTTCCAGACCTTGGATATACAGCTCAGACCCAGTTTTCATGTCGGCTTTTGCATGGTTTACCTTTGCTTATTTGTTTTGAATCTAATCCAATTTGAAAGTGTTGGTATACTACATACACCACTGTTATTATTTAAAGCTCTTACCCTGAACTCAAAGCCAATACTCTTGTATTTCTGAATGCCACCCGTGTCTTGGTTACTTTTCTCTCATTGCTGAGACAAAATCCTTGATGCCCAAAATGAAGGAAGTTTATGGTTTTTGGAGGTTTTAGTCCATACTCATCTGGCTCCAAGGCAGGGTGGCGTGGCTAAGAGGCAACCATTCATAGTGGCTGCAAGCAACAGGAGTGAAAAGGGCAAAAAAGGGAAAAGCATGCCTCCTTCCCTCCCTTATATTGTATGCTGGCTCCCTACCCCTGGGTGAGTGCAACTTTCATACCACCAGTCCCAGCGCTAGACAACGAACCAATCACAAATGCTAGACTCAGTGGCCTCCATGACTGCATGAGGTTTGGGGGGCCATCCAAACACAAACCCTAACACCCCACTTTCTATTATTAAGAGGTTGCTTGAGTCAGGACTGTGGGAACCCTGGGGAAGCTCAGACGTCCAGAAAACTTTACACTTGTTACAGAGTCCCTGGTTTAATTGACTCCAGAGTTTTCATGCTCTGGAAATTGTAAGGAGAGTGCTTATATAATTTGAATCATGACAGGACCTATACTTGAATGCAAAGGGATGATACAACCTCTGGAGATGTTGTGATTAAAGTCCATTTCTCTGAAACTTTGAGATCTGAAATAATTATTTAACAGCCCCATTAGCCTTCCTCTCCTGAGCCTTTATCATATTTCCAGCAAAGTAACTTGTATCCAAAATATTCTTGATGCTATTCAGTAGAAGCCACGAGGCCAAACTTCTTGATTGACAGGATTAACGCTCAAGCAAGGGATTCAGTGGGACTTACTTTCCTGGAAAAATGTTTGGAAAAGGAAAGGTCCAGAGTGAGGGCAGTGCCCTTCTTACAGCCAGAGAAATGAACACAGTGACCTCTAGGATGAAGGAGAGTGGGTGGGGTTGGCTGGGAAAGCAAGACAGCCTGCAATTTAGTGGGTGGATTGTTGGATTTGACATAAGTTCTTGGCTACTTGGGATGGAACTTTTGTTTTGGAGTTTGGAAAGAGCTTAGAGACTGAGAAACACAGGGAGGAGGAGGGTGGAAGGGAGCCGGGGGCATTATGGAATTCATGCGATCTGGCTTCTCCTCCTCTGGCCTTTCTCTGTATTTCTTTAAGTACCTCCTCTGTGCCAAGCACCTCCCTGCAGAGAGACCTTCCTAATTAAACTGAGATTCGCGGACCCAGGGTTCTCATTAGGAAATGTCCTCAGGAAATGCTCTTTATACAGAAGCTTGTGCGTGTTTTGTCTCCTATTCCCACCTCTGCCCAGCCATTTCTCTCTTAAAAATTCTTACTTCTAAGAATCCTCAGATCCAATGGTCAGCCAATAAATCTGTGTATTTATTCTCTCTGCCTTGTTTTGGTTGCGTGGTGCTGTCAGGAGAGGGTCTTTGTCCTGGGGAGGAGCGGCAAAGAGGTGGTGGGAGTGTGGAAATCAAAAGGAAGAGGTACATGGATCTTGCACTTTGGAAGCTTTTAGACTATAAAGGAATTTAAGGGACACATCCAGGACACATGAGACAAGGAAACTAGTTTTAGTTGAGCATCAGGACCAGCTGGTAGATTGGGGAAGAAGTTAGAGATGAGGAATTGGTCAGGAAGATTTAGGAAAGGCCTCTCTACAAGTGGTGTTAGGGAAGTTGTAGAATCGCTTTGAGAAGTGCTGGAGGTCATGACTGGATAGAAAAGAGCATAGTGTACACAGGTTGAAGGCTTGTCCTTTTCCCGAAGGGTGAGTGAGAAGTGAAGAACAGAGTGGCAGGGTTACATGGCTGAGTGAGGAAGGAGGTGATGGGCTTGAGGGTAGGGGTAGGTGGAATTAGGGAGGGACTCTGACAGCTTGGTTGAAGAATCTAGACTGAATGTAAACCGCCCGGATAATTGCTGGTGATTGTACAGAGAAGGGATGTTCCTGAGAATTGCATCTGTGGAAGATGTTCCTTTTTGTTGTTACACACTGGGCTGCAGTTAGAGTTTCTCGGGATATCCAGTCATCCGCTTGCCTTTTCCTCTGCAGGTCTGCTCCTTTGTTTGTTCTTTGTGCTTCTGTGTGAGTCACAAACTATGATTATTTAATGCTCATATGTTTGGCTCTCCAGGTTGTTTCCGTGGTATCTTCATCCTTCATCTGTAGGTCATTTCAGACATCTTCACCAAAAGTGGGAAGGGCCAACCACCACCCTTCGTAACAAAGTTGAAGGAACAGGCACTTCATGTCGCTAAAGCTTAAGTGCACAAAACTGAGTTAATCACCGAGCTCAGTTCATTGCACACTGGTATCATGAGCGCATGTGAGGCTTCTTTCAGTTCATTCTATTTTTCCCTTTCATCCTTCCCTTCTATTCTCATTTCCCCCTCCTTACCAGAGGCATCTGCTTTAGTAAGTGTTCTTCCAACCCATCCTCTTTGGGTTTAGTTAGTCATGTTCATCTGTTCGACAAATATGTGGTGCCTAAAAGGTGTCAGGCACCATTGCACATACTAGAAATGCCTAAATGAACTAAACAATAAAACAAGTGCTATCTTCCTGTTGCTTGCCTTCTAATAGAGTGAGATAAATCATGTACAAGTAAATGAGTAAAATGCGTTAAGTAGTCATAAAATTACACTTTTAAGCTGGGTGTGGTGGCTCACGCCTATAATCCCAGCACTCAGGAGGCTGAGACAGGAGGATCGTTGTGAGTTCGAGACCAGCCTGAGTTACAAAGTGAGCTCAAGGCTATCCTGAACAGCATAGTAAGACCCTGTCTCAAAAAGACAAGGGCTGGAGATTTAGCTCAGTGGCCTAAGTGCCTGCCTGGCAAATGTGAGGCCATGAGTTCAATCCCTGGTGCTGCAAAATAAATAAATAAAATAAAATAAAATAAAATAAATAGTCATAAGTGCTGTAGAAACAGACAGGCTAGGCAGGGGATACATTGTGTTGTGGGTAGTCAGGAGTAGATTGCAATTGCATACAAGGGACTAGGGAAGGTCATAGTAACTATTTGCACTGAATATGGGCAGGTAAAGAAATCATGTAGTATTTGGGGTAAGAGTGATTCCTATATAGCAAGGACAAAGGCCCTGAGACAGGATCTCTTTCTAGGTTAGGAAGTGAGAATGGCTCAAGGGCAGTAGCTAGAATAAATGAGCCAGAAAACAGAAACAGAAACCCAAGAGGTAGCTGGATCCACTGGCAAAGAATGTGAGCCCTTGTGGACTGTTGTAAATATGTATTTTTAGCTTACACTCTGAGTAGGAAAAGAAACCAGGGAAAGGTTTTGAGCAGAGGGATGATATGAACTGATTTACATTTTAAAGATAAATATATCCGAATTCTTGAAAATATCCTGTGCTATTTTGGCTGTGTTGTTTTAAAACATGCATGTAAATGTCATTGTGTGTATTATTCATCCTGCTTTTACTTTTTTCATTTTATATTGTTTCCAAGGTCTACTCATATTGCTATATGTTAGTCTACATCATTATTTCTGACTCCTGTGCATATACAGAGGGTTTTACATATGTAATTCACACTTGTGCTCCCTCCAACTTCTTACTACCACAGCAGTACTGTGATGAATTCCCTTATGTGGATCTGTTTATGCACCCGGGAGAAAATTTCCCTGGAGTATACACGTAGGAGTGGGATTGCCAGATTCAAGAGTGTGTGATCCTTAGTTTCTTTAAGATTTCACCTCCAAATGGTAGGTCTAGTTATATTCCCTCAAGCAGTGTGTGTGACAGTTTTTGTTTTCTCATTCAATTTTGATATTGATCCAATAAGACAAGTATTGTTATTTCTATCTTATGGGAAGGGAAAATGATAGATTAAGCAAGCTATCTAAATCTATGTAGTTAAATAGGAGAACTAGTGCTCAAATCCAGAAGAAAAAAATTCTGGGGGGCTTTCTTCTTTTTTTTTTTTAGACTATGAAGTTCAGGCTGGCCTTGAACTCACTTTGTAGCCCAGGCTGGCCTCAGACTCCCAGCTATCCTCCTGCCTCAGCCTCCATAGTGCTGGGATTACAGACATGTGCCACCATGTTCAGCTCAAATCCAGAATTTTCGACTCACTATTCTGTGCTTTCTGTGAACAGGCAATCCAGTAATGCTTCTTCCATAAATAAAATGAGGTGTCCATAGGTAAAAATATTATTATTATTATTATTGCTGTTCATGCTCTCTTCCTTTTGTAATCATTTCCTCATTTTAGGGCTGGTTGGACAGAATTCTTGAGATTCAAGGAGCCACTAAAGGGAACCTTGGCCTCCCGGTCAACATCAGCCTAGTTTAGGAATTGGAATGTTAAAAACAAAAAGAAAGAAATTGGGATGTTGAAGGAAACCCTGCTTAGCCCACAGTCCTACAACAGCTATATGGAAGGTGGCAGTGTGATACAGTAGTTCACCTTTAGTTTCCTACCATTCAAATTTTGGCTCCACTGTTTACTATCTAGGTTGACTTTGCATAGGTTCTTAGCTCTGAGTCCTCATATGTAAAATGGAGGCAACAATAGGACTAGTCTTTTAGGGCTATTAGGAAGTACAGGTAAATACTGTATGCAGTGCACATAGGAAATGTCCAACAAAGGTCAGTTATTATTACTTTTTTTATTACATTCGAGCTTTGCATTTTTCAGTGGGCCTAGAACCCCCTAAGGCCATTAGCACTTAGCATGTGTGAAGATGTCTAATTAGAGTCCTTAGATCTTCAAGGTAAATTGTATGAAACAAAGTAGTTTTTATTTTCTCATGAAACTAGCAGACTCAAGTTTCAGTGAAAGATTTTGAGGCTAGACATTTAAAAAGATGAATTGATTTTCAAAGTTAGAGGGCTTTGGGTCAGAATTTAAATAATAAATAAATTGTATTAAATTCATTTTATTTGCCTAACACTGAGCTAAATATATGCATTACTGCACTTAATCTTAAAATATCCTATGAAGTATTTACTTTTGCTCCTATTTTACATTTGTGGAAATTAAAGTACACAGAGGTTAAATGTGAGATGTTATTGAAACATATGGCAAACATTTAAATTAAAAATAATTTATTACAGTAAAAGATATATTGCCATTAATCCTCAAAATATATCCTCTAGCTTCAATCACACTCATCCCATGCAGTTCTAGAAGTCTTCTTTTTCAGTGTCTTTGGCTGCACTGTTACGGCTGCCTTCATGTCCTGAATCCATTAGAAATGTTTACCTTTAATGGTGATTTTGATTTGGAAAGAGTCAGAAGTTGCCTGGTGCCAGATCTGGTGAATAAGGTGGATGAGGACACATTGTAATGTTTTTACTTGGCAGAAATTACCATAAATATTTGATCAGTTAAGACTGATTAAAAATATAGTGAATGTTTAAAAAGTTTATTGTAGACAGTAAAAGACATATTGCCATTAATCCCCCACAAAATACTCAAAATACTTTCTGTCATTTCAAACACACTGACCCTATTGTTCTTGGCAATGAGTCTTCTAGTGTAGTAAGTTTTTAAAATTGAAACATTCACCATATATTTTGATCATCCCTTGTAATTTATCTAGAGTCACCTAGCTATGAAGTGGTTGAGTTGAGATTTGAATCCACGTAATCTGTCAATAGAGCTCTTATTTTCAGTAACTAAACTGTTCTGCCTTACTGTAAAGGAAAGTTTTAAAATCTCCCTTTTCAGTTTTGAACAATTCTTTGTCAGGATAGTTTAGAGCAACCATGGGAATCAAGCAGCTACTTGTTAAAGAATCATTAGAGAATGAGGATACAAAGTTTAGAAATGTTTACCAGGTCCCCTTCTGATACCTCCCTTATGAGCCCACACCCCAAGTAACAACTTCTAGTTTAGGGCTCTCCTACTAAAATAAACAGGCTGAGCATTATGCCTTAAAAAAAGCAAGGATTCTCTAACTGGGGATGAGACAGTTCCCTGCAACCCAAGGCAGCCTGATGTGTCTAAAACAAGGCAAACAATTCTTTATCACCTACGTGTGGCTTATACATGCCATGAATTATCTGCGGTCAAGATTTTATCACAGTTGGTTTTCCCTTCACACTTTTCATTTTGATTGCCTTCTACAAGGAGTGTAATACCATTTATATATTTACCTGAGTCAGATTTATAAAGGTTGCTTGGCTACAAAGTATGTGTCTCACAGTCAAGTGGATAGAAATTCTGGATTATCTGCTCTTTCAGGTTTACTCTTCTCTGTTTGTACATTTGTTCTGCAAATATTTATTGGACCCCTAACTCATAGTCTAGTGAAGAAGACAGACTGCTGGACTGGAATCTGAGTACTTTATGGCAAATGGGGTAAGCACAGGTGCTGTGAAAGCACCAGGAAGGCACCTAATCCAGAGAAAATGTCATGGAAATGTTTTTGGGTAAACAATTCCTAAATTGGGAGCAGAAAGATAAGTAAGGATTAGCTCAGTAAAAGAGGCCAAAAGACAGGGAGCAGGGCGAAGCCAGGATTGCATGGTGGGAGCATAAACTGGAGAGAGGAAATCACTGAAAGATTTTAAGTGGGAGAGCAACTCAGTCAGATTTATAGATTACAACCAGGTGTGGTAGTGCACTCCTATAATCCCAGCACTGGGAGGGTGAGGCAAGAGGATCGTTGCAAGTTTGAGACCAGCCTGGGTTACAAAGTGAGCTCAAGGCCAGCCTGAACTGTGTAGTGAGACCCTGTCTCAAAAAGATAAAAAAAAAAAAGATTCATAGATTAGAAAGAGATCATGAGTTAAGAACAACCATATCTTGTTTGCTTTCAAGTAAGTAATACTGGAAGAGGTGAATGGTAAATAATGAAGTCTAGATGGAAGACCCGATCCAATAATACTTGGGTCTCTTTGGATAATGTATAGAGAAGGGTTTAAAAAATTTTTAGGGGGTGCTGGGGATTGAAACCAGGACCTTGTGCATGCTTAGTACACGTTCCACCTCTGAGCTACATACCCCAGCCCAGAACTTTTTAACTTTGACTTTTTCTTTCTGTTTTCAAAAGCCTGTTTCATTTCCTCAAATTCTCTCCAAACCAAATCCTGAGTAAGGAGGAAAGTATGGGCTTCCTGACTTATTTTTCTCTGTTCTCTACTACTCTTGTTTCCGGGGCATTGCTGTGAATTGCTCATCCAAAGCCTTGCTCCCTGTGAGGAGGGGACCATTTGAATAGCAGCAGGGGAGTAGAGGAAGGAGGAACCACATGCCGGGCTAGTTCATTAAGAAAATATGTTTGGCACATTCAGACAATGGTTTGAGCGAGTTAAAAATAACTACTCGTGAAAAATTAATAGGGAGTTATAAGTGAGTGTTTTAATACAAGCTCCCAGAGAAGGGAAGATTCTCCAGGCAGCTGACAGCTGACATCACAGACGGTCCAGGGTGTGTATAGAGCATGGTGTGGCCAGCACTCAGCAGAAGTGAGCTCCCCTTCTCTTCCAGAACCTTAGGGAGGGAGGAGACAAGGAATTGGTTTTGCTTATGAGTTACTGAGCAAGTAACATTTCTTCTCTCCCTACCCATTACACTCTCCTAACTGTGGATAGGTTGGGTGAGGTGTATTGAATTCAGAATTCACAAGTCTTTTCTGGTCCTTCTCCTTCCTTACTAACAGGACTTTTGTGGGCTGCTCGATCTGTTTCTCTAGTGTCTCCTAGTCCAAAGGTCAGTTCTCTCTTTCTTGCAGATAGGAAATCTCTGCCCATCTCTCTTCTTTTCTTTTCAAAATGCCCCTGTGGTCCTAGGTGACTCCTATGACGGACTGGCTTGTCCATTCTTTGGCATCCATACAGCTAACTGGATAAGAATAATGCAGGATGAGAAGCAAAGGGGCTAGCTGCATTTTGGGGCTAAAGGTTTTAAGACTGGGAGGACCAATATTTGTATTTTAAGCCCAGATGATATTTAAAAAATGGTTCTGTAATTGCAGTGAGGCCCTCTAGGCCGTGAATTAATGTGTCATAACTCACGCCCAAGCACTGCACAAACATCCCGCGTGTGAATTATTGCATAATAAATTCATGCCCTGTTGTGTCTTACGGCTTAATTAGTACATGAAGCTACATGAGTTAGACGAACCCAAATGGGATTATGTCATGTGGTGCGTAAAAAAGCAGAATGTTGGGAGGTATTTGGAGCTTTTTCTGGGGGAAAGTGGGGTCGATTTTTCTATGATGTCTTTGGTATTGGTGTCTGTGATGTTTGGGCTGCAACAGGTGACATGTTCTTTGACGTGCGACTCCTGAGCTTAGGCCAGTTAGTTGAATAATGAGTTCAGTAAATATTTACTGTGTGTTACATTGTAGGCATTATGGGGGGATAGTACATATGAGATAAAATGTGGCCCATGCCTTTAAGGAGGTTATATTCTAGTAAAAAATACCTAAGGAATAGGTGTGACCCAAAGTAGAAAGTGAAAAGCACCTCGAGTAATATATACAAATAAAGTGCCATGGGAATTCAGAGTGGAAGTTTGATCACTTTTGTCTGGCAGAGTGGTGGGGGTCGATCAGTGGAACTGGAGAAGACTGAGAAGGAATAGGATTAGAGTTGGCTTTCTTCAAGGATAGAGAGGATCTCACCACACATGCAAGTGGTGGGCTGGACAGTGGGTTCTAGGCACAGTGAATAGCCCTAGGGAGAGTACAGGAAAGTGAAGCAGTGTTCAGAGCTCACAGAGTAGGCTGTGTAGCTTGAGACTTGGCAGTGGGAAAGGGCAACATGGACTGCGGATTGGAGCCAGAGTTTTCCTATGAGCACATAATGCTGCCTTTCCACCCACTAACTACTGAAAATCCACGGGGTTGGTTCTTCTTCTAGGCAATGGCTGTATTCATGGACTTTAAAGGTTTTCTACTGTCTGCTTTGGTCTACCCAAAAAGTGAACATCCAGGAGGTAGGTATCTTGGATTTTAGTCTTGTCTCTGCTGCCAACTAAAAATGTAACCTGGAGTAATCAAATCCTTCAGTGCCTTGTTGCTTTATCTTTAACATGGAAGGTTAAAATGGATGATTTCTAAGGTTGTATTTAGTTTAACTATTCCTCTGGCTCTTCTGTCTTCTTACTCTCTCAGGTTTCTCTATTGCAAGCAGCTTGCATTATAATCTGTCAGCTTTTCACTAAAACCCAATGTTGGAGTTTTAAGGGTACAATAAACAACACTCTACCCATCTCCTATGTTCAAAGCCTACAGATAATCAAGATATAGGAGACAGACAGATAATTTAATCATCAACTTTAGATCTGCAGCCACATTGATTTGCTATCAGGGACCACAACATTGTCTTCCCTCTCAGTTATGGGTCATGCTGAACCCTCTCCTACCTTCTACCATAGGGATAGTGTGGACTCCTATTAGCTTTTGCCATGGATGAGCAGGTTGGAATGCATGTGTCCTGTGGGCAGGCTGGCTCTGCAAACAAAAGTAAAAGCAAAACCAAAACAGAAACCTGGAATAGCAAGCTTGGCATGCTCAGAAGTCCTGGTGAGTAAGAGGGAGCAAAGAGGGGCTAGGAGTACTACTCTCTTCTCAGTGGGTCTCAAATTTTACTATGCATCAGCAACACCTGGAGGCCTTGTGAAAATACAGGTTGCTGGGGCCCCACCACCAGCATTTCAAATTCAGTAGGTCTGGGTGGGGCCCACAATTTTCATTTCTAACAAGTTGCCAAGTGATACTGAGGCTCATAGTACAGGGACCACATTTGAAATCCAAAGCTCACAAGATATCATAGTTTTCTGTGTCTTTTTATTTTCTTTATTTTGTATATTTTGTTTATTGCACTCCCACCAACTAGGTGCCAGGCACATAGTGTACATTTGGTACATATCTGCTTCATTGAATTGAGCCTTATACATTTCCTTGGTATGAAAGATTCTCCTTCCTTTCAGGCTAACAGTGTCTCACTCCTTTTATTTTAAAGCTATCCTTTAGGAGACTTCCTTGATAAACAGCTTCTCTCTCCATCCTTCTAGCACCTAGAACTGTGCCCAGCTGCTGTTTCTCATGTTACCTTTCTTTAGCTCTGCCTGAGTCTTGAGGCCTATCTCATTCACTCCATCCTAGTAGAATCTTGTTCAGATTCTAAGAACTTAAACACTAGGTTCTCTCCTTCCTCTCTATCTCCTCCTCCAGCAGTGAGAACAGTGATGCTTATTCATGGAAACAAAGGCAATATACCCTTGGAGAATGCCTGGAACAGTGTCCCTTGGTCCCTCTCTGTGTATACCTATGCAATTCCAGGAAGGGCAAGAGGTCATGAAATTGATAGAAGGCCCAACCCACTGTATCTGGCTCCAAGCTATCTGTGAAACTAGACTGACTCCAGCGTGGGCACATCAGGCATCTTTCCTGAAGCAGTCACAGTTTTATGCTTTGGCACAGAAAGGCCAGTGTTTTTCTTTTGTATTTAAATACAGGACATGCCCCAGGAAAAGAGGAATGGGAAGCTACTCTCTTATTTGTGGAATTTCTGAAATATTTCCCAAAGGAGCAAGTGTCAGCAGGGGAACTGCTAAAGGTAGGATTACCCAGAAACTTGCCAACTTCTTCTGATGCCTTTTTGAGAGACTGGGACCAAAACTTTGTGAGAACATCTTACATTCTTTGGGATGAGGATTCATATCCCAAATGGAGAGAAACCCTGAGACTGAAGAAGTAGTAAAGAGACAGAGACTGGGACATTGTTACTTTGGAAGGGGAAGGTATGAGTAGAAACTGAGAAAGAGATATTTGTCAAGAGTTTCTTCCTGGGGGAGGATGCCTATGGAGCAATTTGGGAAATAAAAGAGGGATAGGCAGATCAGAAAAGATATGGGACAATAATCCTAGTCTACATGAATCTTTGGAACCATGAAAGAATGAGAGTCTTGTGAGGGACACACTTGCTCACATTTGAAGTGGAATTTATGAGCTAGGTTTGTATTGTGTATTGTGCCATGGAGGGAGATTTCTGAGTCAGGAAGGTATGAGATATGATTCTCATTGCTATCTGGAGGATAGATAGACAGGTGAAATTGGATAGATGGACTCTTCCTGGGAGACTGTTAAAGAAACTGCTATAATCATTTAGATCTTTGCTCTTCAAACTGATCCATGGGCTAGTAGCACAGGCATCACATGAGAACTTGTTAGAAATGCAGGATCTTAAGCACTGATGCAGACTACTGAATTGGAGTCCATGTTTTTATCAAGCTCCCCCGGTGAGTTTATATTCTTTGATGTTTGAGAGGCATCTTTCAGCGATGGGTGTCTGGCCTTGGATGATGGCACCACGGAAAGAGATAGGAAGGATCTGAGAATTTTGGAACTGGGAGCACAAGAAGAGGGACCCAGACTGGGAAAACTCAATTTGGGGAGTAGGGAGAAGTGTGGGTACTGGCTCATCTCCCTGTCTCCAGGCTTCCCATACCAGTCACCGTGATTTGGCACTCTGCCTACTTTAGGAAAATGCCTGCTGCGCCCACGCTGGAGTCTGCCTGGTCCTTAGGGCCTCCCCTGGGGCAAATGTTGCATAGGTTGGGGTTACTGCCTGTTTTGCTTCCCCTACTTCACATGGAGGGACTGAAAGGGACTAGGGAGGTCATATCATTCAGGTCCCTGCCTCAGGGTTGTACTGTCCCTTAATCAAATGAGTGACAATTTGATGATCCTAATGATATTAATTGAGAAGGCTATGGGGGTGGAGGGATTGAAGTAGGAGTTCTTAACTATCTATAATGGAAGTTAGAATATTTTCATCTTTCAAAGGATTTAAGGAGCGACCAGATGACTGGATAAGGGTTTATGCATGGGCAGGGGCCAAATTAAAGCTTTTTAAAGGAACTTCTGATGATTTTTAATAGGCTAATGGCAAATAAAGTACATAAGGCATAGAATTTCAGAGACCTGGAGGCATAATCAATGGAAAAAACGTTCTAGGTGGGAATTGGAGAACTTTTCTTTAGCTTTTGATGAGTTTGTATACTTTATTCACAGTAAGAGTAAATGATGACAGAAAATCAATATTAAAAGGAAATGGATTGAAATTGAACACTAGGAGAATTTTCTGAGATAAGAATTGAAGATGAGAAGATGAAAATTCTCTGGCCATGCACACAGATGTGTCAGTTTGGTTCGAATGCCTAGGGAAGGCCCCTGCCCCGAAACAGGGAAGTACACAAATGCAAAATGAACTCTCAAAATCTTCCTCTCTCCAAAGATTTTCTTTAATGAAAGATCAGGTGGGTATGTGATGTACTTAAGGTGGTAGAGCATGGGGACAATGAGTGATAGAAGAAAACAACAATCTCATTAAAGCATTAAAACCTTTGCCCAAAATGTCAAAACACGAGCTGGGGATGTAGCTCAGTGGTGGAGTGCTTGCCTAGCATGCATGACACCCTGAGTTTGATTGAAAAAACAAAACAAAACAAAACAACCTCCCCAAAAACCAACCAACAAACAAACTGTATTTGGTGGAACAAGTTGCACATTAGATCTCAAATAAGAGTTTTTAGGTTTCCATGGCCTTTTACTCTCTCTATACCTGTTTGGTCTCATCAATGAGATTTTTAGAACTCCTAAGAGAAAAGGATATCTCTCATTCATACTTCTTTGTTTTTCCAATGCCTAATATAATGAGGATAGTAATGGCTACTGTTTGTTGAATATATACTACGACCTATACCCTATTTTAAGAGCTTTATGTAATTATTAATGTAATACAACAGTTTTATCTGGTAAGTATTGTTATTCCCACTTTATAGAAGTTGAAACTAAGGTTCGGAGAGTCACTTGGGCAAAGTAAGAAGTGACGCCAGCATTTACACCAAGTTTGAGCACAGCTTGCGCGGCTAACCTAGGAGTATTCTCTGTATGCTTTGCAGCTTAGTAACAGATAGATGACCATCGAAACTTGATGGTGTGTTTAGAGGTAATCAAGGCAGTGGATAATTCCAAATAGTGAGTAATGAAAGAATAGCTTCTATTTGCTTCTTGGAATATAGTCGGATATACATTTGGGACACATACAAGCTAATTTATACTCAGACTTTGCCTCATTTACCTTCACTCTGCCCCACCCTGTAGTCGGTAGTTGGGGAAGGGGGTGAGGCTGGGTGTATAGCAGCTCTCGAAGGCTGTGTGTGTGTGTATTCTGTATAACTATATGTTTGCCTTTGACTGGATATGTGCATCCAGGAGCGGAGTATATTCATGTCAGCAAGTCTGTAAACATAAGTATGTTGGTTAGACTTTTGTGTATGGTGTGTGTACAAATCCTGAATGAGTTAAACCAGTTATAAGGAACTGGCCAGCTTCCACCCCTGGTCTTGGCTGATGTGTTTGTACCAAACCCTGATATTTATTTTTCATCACCTCTCAAGGGAACCTCAATGAGTTTTCTTTCTGGGAAGTTTATGGCCAAGATGCTGGGCTGCTTTGGGGCCCCTATAAATCTGCTATAATCAGAGGAGGTTTGCAGAGAAAGAGAAACAGCAGCTGCCAGGCAGTGCACTCCTGCTCTTTACTTTCTAGCCTACTAGCCGAATTGTCCCTGTATGTATGTCATGTACATCACCACCTGTGCTCTACAAGGACCCCTTGGTGGAAGGCACTCAGAGAGACCATGTTTTTACTTTTTTTTTGTCCTCTCATTGGAATGGTACACTTTGACCATCCCAGAAAGAGGAGAATTAAAAATTATACTAATTCTAGAATTGAGATTGTGAGAAACTGGTTATTCAAATAGTGGTTTGTCTCATGAAAAATTTCAGACTGATCTATTACTGAAGCAAGGGTAGTAAGAGGAGCTAAATATCTCTGTTTACTTCTTTAGGAAACCATACAAAAAGATTGAGATGCGGGAGATGGGGTAACTTGAACATTAGCAGTAGAAAAACACAACAGAGGATTCCTCTCCATCTTCCAGTGCTGGTTGTTGTGAGATTTTTTTTATGAGGGATTTTTATGACAAATTTGACATTTAACAACATCTCCTGTCCAGGGCAGGAGGAAATATAGATATTTATTGACATATGGTATTAGAAGATCAAGGAAAATTGACTCTGGAGTATGAAGAGAAGAGGATGTTTCTCCCTTTCCCCAGGTATGCAAATTATCTGACTTAATTTGTGTAGCATATGTTCTTCTGTGCTTGGTGCTTTTCTCAGTAATGAGATTAAGAAATCATTTCATTGTTAATAAAGAACTCAGTGGGGGGATAGGGAAAAGGGGAGACATATAGATGGAGGCATAATGGGCATCCTGTCCTGTCTGAACCTTGTCTGTTCCTTAAATGAGACCAGATAGAAAAGAAGTGGGGACAGATGGAACCTTACCTCAGACCTCGGTCTGGATACTTCTTTTTCCTAATCAAAGTCACAGGCTTTCATAGTTTTTTTTTTTAATTTTGAAAAGAATACAACCAAACCAAATAAAACAGAGTAGAGTCAATCACAACAAAACAATGAACATGATACATGGCTTTTAAACAGGGTAAAAAGCAATCTATAATGGCTACCATAATGCCTCTTGTTATCTGCAATATACCTGCCCATACCATCAGGGATCAGTAAAATTAAACAAAATACAATAAAATAAAACAGTGAAACAAAACCAAAAACAAAACAAAACAAACAAAGCAGAACAATGTAAGCAATACAGAAGTTCCAGATACTAGTAAATCAGCAGTGGCTACCAAAATGTTTGTTATCTTCAGAATAGTTGCCTACATCTTCAGACATACTACAATCAAACAAGACAGAATAGAGTAAAATCAATCAAAACAAAACAATGAAAGCAATACAGGGTTTTGAAACAAGATAATTGGACATCCTTGATGGCTGCAATTATGTATTTTGTTATCTTTGAAATAGCTGTCCGTGCCATCAAGTATAATAAAATCAAACAAATCATAATAAAATGAAATTAATCAGAACAGTGAAGACAATATGAGTTTCAAATCATGATGATAGATTAACAGTGGCCACTTCCTTCCCTTTTTAGGTAATTCCTCCCCTTTGACTTTCCCAATATGTATTGTGCATTTTGGATCCCACTAACTCTTTTAGTTTGTTATACTAGGGAGACA
>RJWT010008115.1:0-26700 GCA_004365215.1 Cuniculus paca
TCCTTAAAAAGTCCAATCTTCAAACACAGTCATATGGGTATTAGGGCTTCTTCAACATAGGTATTTATGAGACAGAAGGCAAGTCTGTGTCTATGGTTTAAGTCCAATGGGAGGGAATATGTTGAGCTCCTTAAAATTTTGAAAGAAAACTTGAAAGCTTTTCTGCTGAAACAGATACTTTTATAGGCATCTTTAAAGGGTATGTCGTGTGTAAGTTCACTGAGTAACAAAAAAAAATACCATTTCTTTTTCAATTTACCTAAAATACAGAAATGTCCCTTACACAACAATTTCTTAATCTGTCCATCAGGAAATTACCATTTTAGCAATCCAAGCAGTTTTGATTCAGGTATAGGGGGTCTATAACTTCTATACCAGACCTTAAAATATAAGAAAGATTTTTTTACTCATACTACAAAATAATAGACTATAAAATGCAGCCAGAATTGATTAGTTTGATGTGTACATCAGTGACTGGTATTTGTACCAGTAAAATTAAGGACAGTAATTCAAAATGTTAATGGTATACCATAAATTATATTTTTAAAACATTTTAAATTCATTTTTATTCTTAAAGCTTATGCCATGTCTCTCAGAGAACCAAATCAGAATAGCATTATAATTATTTTATCAATTATTACTGAGCAAGCGGTCTAAGCACCTGCCTGGCAAGTGCAAGGTCGTGAGTTCAATCCCCGGTGCTGCAAAAAAAAAAAAAAAATAATAATTATTACTGAGCATATGAAGGGCAGAAGTTAATGTTATCAGTCTACCAATACTCATGTCATTATTTCCTGGAAGATAATTAGTCTCTCTACCACTACAAGAAAACCTAATATGTGTGTGCTTATCATTGTCTGAGACCAAACTCTCTCTTAAGTACTGTATTCCATAAATGTTATCATATTAAATACAAAACCAAGCCAGGCGTGGTGGTGCAAGCCTGTAATCCCAGCACTCGGGTGGTTGAGGCAGGAGGATCATTGCAAGTTTGAGACCAGCCTGGGCTACAAAGTGAGCTCAAGGCCAGCCTGAACGGGATAGTGAGACCCTATCTCAAAAAGACAAGGGCTAGGGATTTAGCTCAGTGGCCTAAGCACCTGCCTAGCAAGCATGAAGTCATGAGTTTGATCCCCAGTACTGGGGAAAAAAAAATACAAAATCAAACATATATATATATTCTCAAATATATTGTCTCCTGTCTGTCCTTGGCATTTGTTAAATAAAATGATGTTTTTATTCTTCTATATATTTTGAAAAGAAAAATCTGAAACAGAAAAGCAGTCACTGATATTTGTTACGTATATATGTTAGCCCAGGTACAAGGTTGGAGATACATATGTATCATTTTAATTCATCTTAACTAACAAGAAGTCCTCTAAATTAGATTATGTTATTATTCTTATTTTATTGCTACAGCAGTTGTTTCTCAGAGAAACTAAACAACTTGCCTTGAATACATAATTTGTGTTTGAAGAGCATTTTACTCAGGGACTTAAGTCCTTAATTTCTGTGCATTACAATGACTGAAGTTTAAAAACTATTTTAATGAGGTGAGTCCTAGTCATAGTTTCTTTCCTTTGAGCTGTTATTGTAATTTTGGCTCAATCTCTTGGTTGGAAACAACTTTTTATTTCAACAGTTATTATCAGAAAAACATGAAAAAAGACAAGTTTTTTGCCCCTTCTACAGATAACCATTATGATAATTACATATGAAAGCATATTAATTTTATAGAATTTGGGGCCAAAGTTAAACGAATAGCAGGAAAATGTTATATATTATGAGTTGAAATTTTATTATTGTATACCATGATTTGATGAAATTTGGGCCAAGCATTATACACATGCCACACATCGAGTGGTTCAGGAACTATTTAATTCGCACACACATAGCAATGCCTTTCTCACAATTCACACTTCTTCAATGTTCAGTAGTGGCAGAGACATGAAGATGATGATGATGATGATAATGATGATGATGAGTCATGATGCTCTGAGAAGTAGCCCAATGCAGACCACATGGTTAATGAACACTAGACCATCAGTAGAGGACCTGGCAGGAAACTATCATCCCATTTAATAGTCTCAGACTGGGATTGTGGGGAGACACTTGTAATCTTAGCACTCTGGGAGACTGAAGCAGGAGGACTGCAAGTTTGAGCCCATCTTGAGCCACATAGTGAGCTTAAGACCATCCTAGAACATAGTGTGACCCTGCCTCAAAAAATAAACAAAGGTCTCAACCAGTCACTCACATTTTCTTCAAAAATATCAGTATGATTCACTTGAACTAAAAATGGTACCATTCTCTCAGATTTAATTGCATGAGTCTCTAGAATTTTAATTTATTCTTCCCATTATTAAAATGTGTGTAATGAAACTATAAAAATGAATCAATACTTTACAATGATAAAAAATGTTTTTATATGTTTATCTAGTGTTACTTGTTATTGATACCATAAAAAATTACGTACGGAGCTTTTAATCCATCTCAGATATTAATCTTGATGTTGAGAATGCCAGAAATGCATCAAATGTCCCTATTTCTTCTATTCTAATGAGTGAGGCAGACATCAAATTAGTAAGTAATCTCAAATAGAGATACATGCTTCACGCAGAACAAAACATGATACAATATAGAGAATGATAAAGCAGTACTTAATGGGCAATGTTATTTCAAAGTAAGGACATTTGAAGTGAGGATTAAATAAAAATAAAACTAAGAATAAGCACCTGACTATAAGGTAAACATTTAAGGCAGAAAACCATCTCCGAGTTGGAAGTGATCATAGTGTGGTTGAGGAATAGGCAGCATCTACACACCTGAAATAAAGAGAGGAAAAGTGAAATTTTCAATTATAAAAGCATAAACAATGGCAAGGTTAACATGTAAGGTGAAAACATTTTATCAGTTATTGATGCACATAATCTAATCTACCAGAAATACTTTGACTGCTATGATGAAAATAATAGACAGATGCAATTTCAAGTGTGGTAAAAGTCAAATCTAGACCTGCTCTATATTATACATGTACAAATATTTTCGTTTACATTTAAATTTAATTATATTTAAAATTAAAAAAGTTTTAATTTCTGAATCTCAGAAATTAAACTACATTTCAAGTTTTCAGTGACTACACGTGGCTTGGGGAACAACAACTATATAGAAAATTTGTACCACTGCTATTCTTTTTAGCATTATAAAATAATGCTGATGAATGAGTAGTGAGAATGTAGGGAACTTGACAGATTTGCAATTTGGTTTGAAGATATAATTCAAATATACCTATATACACAACATTTGTTAAACTAATATGAAGAAAGAATTCTTCTCACATGGAAAAAATTAACAGTAATCTATAGTCACTCAGGAAAAGTAAAAATATAGTCATTGTGTTAGTCAGCCTTCCTTTCACTGGGAAACAATGCCTGACACTTATAACTTAAAGCAAGAGAGGTTTAAATTGCCTTACAGTTTCTGGGGAATAAGTCCATGGTTGGCTGGCTCCAAGGAAGAACGTAGAAGAACAAAGCTCCTTAGCTCAGGGTAGCTGGGAAGTGAAGCAGAACAATAAATATCACTAGAGAGGAAAGGACCAAAGACTTGAGGTAGACTCTCAGATCACACCTCCATGACCCATGAAGACACATATAGAAGTATGCTTTACTAATCCCCTTAGCAACTCCCAAACAAAATAAATTGACACAATGAAGCTTCAGCACCACAATCACGCCCACAACTGAAGAATGCACACTATTGTTATCAGGAGTGGAAAGATATCATTGTAATATAGTAAAGAATTTTGGAACTGAAGAGACCTTGTTGCTTATGTGGTCCTTTCATCTGTTTTTAAGGCTAATGTATTTTCAGTTATTTTCCCAAGCATTACATTGTCAAACACAGAAATTGAAAGCACAAAATAGTAATTTATCCTATTTTTCAATATTATTTTAATAATATACCTTAAGCACTACTAGTTATGTGTTCCAATTATTAGTCTCTAGCCAAACCTCCTTAGAAAAAGACAATCATATTCTTATATTTCTAGTATATATTCAGTGTTTAGAATCTTTTATGATTGTCCACACAAAATTTAGTTTTAAGAATAACTGAATTTAGGGCTGGGGATCTAGCTCAACAGTCTAAACGCCTGCTCGGCAAGCGCAAGGTCGTGAGTTCAATCCCCGGTGCCGCAAAAAAAAAAAAAAGAATAACTGAATTTCAATCATGTGAAAAAGAAAGATGAGTTTACAGAGAAGTCTTAAAAATTGTATATGTGTGTAAATTTTACAATGGATAGCAAGAACTTGTGATGAGTAAAATTGTATATATAATTTATAATTATATATAATGTATATATATAAAGTTTATCTCAATGAAAATATAAACTTCGTTACATTTATATGAGATAAATTTATGACAATCTCAGTGATTAATCAGAGAGAAATAGAAGTATATGTCTGTGAATATCATTTTAGCTTTGCTGAAATGTAATTCAAATATCATTCAGTTCACCAGTTAAAATGCAATTCAAATAATCTTTGGTATAGAGTTTTCTGTAGCCATCACCACAATTAGTTTTAGAATGTTTTCATCACAATTAAAGAAATCCTGTACATAGTAGTACTCACTCTCCATTCCTCTTTTCCTCCAATTCTGTAGATAAGCAGTCTACTTTCTGTCTCTATGAATTTGCTATTTATGAACATTTCATGTAAGAAGAATCACACAATAAGTGGTGTCTTGTGACTTCTTTCTACCACTTAGCATAATGTTTTTAATGTCCATCTATGTTGTACCATGTATTAGTATTAGATGGCTGTTTTATTGACCAATTATATAAACATCTCATGCAAGTTCACCAATTTTATATAGATATGCCATATGTTATTTATCTATTCATCAGTTAATAAAATTTGGATCTTTTTATGTTTGACTATTATGAATAATACTTCCCTGAACATTTGTGTATGCATATTTTGTGTGCAGATATCCATATTTCTCTTAACTATATGCCTCTGAGTAGAACATGTGGGTCATGTGAACACTGTTTAATGCTGACAGAAAATCTGACAAAAGATCTACATCATTTTACACTCCCACCAGCATGTATGTGAGTTCCAGTTTGTGCTCTAGCTTGCTGATTACAGTCATTCTAGTGAAGGTAGGAAATTAAGTAACATGGTGGGGTTTTTTTTATGATTTTACGGGGAAAAAAGGGTAAAACAAAATTTCATAACAAAATAATAGGAGAATTACTATGGTTAATACGCTTGATGTTATCTTTAAAGTAGTTGCTCAAGGTACAAGCCATGGGCATGAAAATTTTTGCAATCGATATTAGCACAAACCTTTCTTTTTAATGAACAAAGAGACACTAATAGTATGACCAACTTACATTTTTTTTCCTTTTCTCTACTGTTCTTTCCCCTTTCATGGTAGTTTTCATTTACGGATTTCATTTATTGAAGGACAATGATGATAAAAAACTTTGCACATATTGCTAATTTCATTTTGCATCAACATTCATTGAAATTATTTGATGTGACAGACACCAGAATTATACTTTTTAAAATTGTATGTGCTGTTCATGTCCTGACTGACTAGTTTTAAATAGATAACAATGAAAAGACAATGTGGAAAATTATCAATTGTTAGCTTTTATTCTAAGGCATTTATGTTAATAATGAAGTTCTTTACCTGAAAGTTATCTCTTTGGCCTGAAACATAGAAACAAGTGTTGAGATTCACATTAGTCTGGTCATGGGTACCAAAGACCTCTCCTCTGCAGGAGTTAGTCATTCCAGAAAAAATGAAAATAAAATAAGTCAGATTTTAATTATTCACTGATATAAAACTGAATTACATATTAAACACAGTGCATTAGGAAAACAAAACTGAGCCTCTGAGATTAGTGATAGTGTGGTGACTTGATACTGAGATTCTGAAGAGAACCAGATATTTGATCCTTCCCAGGACCAATTTGGGAAGTGCAGACCTAAAAATCAATGAAATCAAAGTATGAAAATAAGGGAAAATGAACCTAGTCTAATGTTTCTGCACGGAAACATATATATGCCTAAGAAATGCAGGGTTATGACAGTAATCGCAAAAATAATAGTCAAACCTGGAGTTTTTCTGTGGTCAGGAAATCAATCAGAAATCAATCAGTCAGAGAAAATATGATGGAGCCCATATATTATCAGAGGTAAACCATCAAGAGTTACCATACATTCCAAGGACCACAACAAAGGAGAAGATATATAAATAAAAACATTCAAAGATAATGCCCTGCCTCTAATTATCTTTGGTTTAACCTATTCTAAAAGACAGATGGTCTCATGATCAAAGAAGACCACAATTACAATGCACAAATTCTAATTGTTTTTAAAATGATCATATCTGTTCCTTTCCAAGTACTTTCTTTAAAATGATGTTTTAAAAAAGATTTAGCATATTTAATCATGGTCATATCTAGGTAACTCATGATCTTGATGCCTAGAATGTGATCAATTTTCAAGAAAGTTTCATGTAAGAGAATACATTTAATTAGCTATATTTTATCATTCTTCAGTGATATATAAAGTTGAAAACATTATTTTGTACAATATACAAACAATATAATTTGTCCTTTAAAAATGTTAAGAAAAAAATAATAATAATGATAAGGAATTTCTAGGCGTAAGTCACAGGCATATATATACGTATAGGTATACATATAATATGTATCAGATTTTGATCCTAAACAGAAAATTTCACAGATGCATGAGTAGATTCATCTTGCTAACTGCAATTTCTCTAACCTTTAATATTACATCTGATTTTCAAAAACTACATATAAAATGCCTGGGACTGAGAAAATAGCAATCACATGTTTTAATTTGATGAGCTAGAACTTACACACACACATTTTAACCATACATTTACAGCAATTCAACATAAGTAGGAAGATGCATGTATAAGTATAAAGATGTTGCAGAAATATTATTCAATCATATAGACTGCCTGAATATACAAAGATGTCCCCAGGATTTGAAGATCATCTGTCATTATCAGGCTGTGATCATTCTTTTTCTGTGTGACTGGGCTTTGGTGCCCAGTAATTTCATAAACTCTAAAGAAAAGCTGTTTTCTAAAAAAAAAAAAAAGTCTAGATGTTGCTGTGAGAATATTTCTTGAATGTAATTCATATTTACAATCACTTGACTTCAGTAAAGCAGATTATCCTGAGTAACAATAGGGGACCTCACCCAATCTATTTAAGTCTTTAAGCAAAGACTGAAGTTTCCAGAAAAAGAAGAAATTTTCTTCAAGGTTGCTGCATAGAAAGTCTCTCTAAGCTTTCACCCTGTTGTTCTGAACAAGTCAGACCCAAAACCGAAACATTCAACCTACCTTACAGATTTTGGATTTGTTGAATTCCACAATCTTATAAATAAATTACTAAAATTAGTATCTCTCTACTGTCTCCTACTTCCTCTTTTTCCCTCCCCCAACTCTTTTTTTTTCCTCTCCTCACTTTCTCTCCACCCCTTTTCTCCTCAACCACCAAGGCTACCACTGCTTGTTCAAGTCAATTTCTAATCAAGATGATTACAGGCATTCTGCTGGTTGTGTTGCTCTAGAGACATCTAATACATGTATTTTACATTCTCAATTGTCATGACCAAAACTCCTTGACTTCAATCCTAGAGACCTGATTATATAAAGTTAGAAAGTCATTTTGTTTCTATATACAATAATATTAGTAATAATAAGTACCATGTTTTCCAATCAATAAGGATAATACAAATTAGTTTGTAACATCAATAAGATATTGTGAAGATAAATGAAAAAACATTAGAAATGTGTTTTGCAGTCTCCAGGAGGAAATTATTCTATATAAATAGAAAGTATTATCACATTATTCAAGTACACATAAGTGATTTAATACTTTATATTGAATACAAATCAAGTAGTAACTTCACTAATAGGAAAAGCAAGCTCAGAACCTAATCACTCTGAAATTTTCATTTGCAATATTTATATGACTTCAAGAAGACAATATGATTTAAGAGCTTTAGTTGCTTCCTATGTTTTAGGATGAACTTTAAAAATAACATAAAGAAAAAGAATGAAGGGAAATGGTGGCTTATTAAGGCAACATAGAATTAGGGAAAATTAGTTTAATAGTAATTAGCAACTATTGTTTCCAATTTACTGTGAGGACAGAATTAAATTCTACCCTATTGATGAACTCATATCAAAATCAGTGCCTTTTTTCCCAAAGGGAGTAATAGTCACTCAGAAATCATGATTTCATGCCCATCTGGATCTCTTTACCACAAGTATTGAGCAGAACCCAAAATATTTAAATTTACAAGCTCATAACTGCAGGTTACAAATAAACACATAAATAAACATACACAAACACACAAACTTTATGAATGCATACTGGACAATTTCCTCATATCTAAGCAAGTAAACTTACTTTTCAAAAACATAAAATATCCCCATACCTTCTGACAATTGTAGGATAAATGAAATTGTAGAGGAAACATTCAAGACATCTCTATTATGTTAGAAAAAAATTGAAATGTCAAATTTATAATAGTATAATATATGCCAACAATATATTTTCATTATTTGTCTAGGTAAGAAACAAGAGCAGGTGTATTTAATATATCTCATTACATAAATGCCTTTAGTATCAGAGTTCACTTGAGTTTGCTCCTCCCAAGGATAAGGATATTGTCTAAGTGCTCCATCCCTTGTAAAAAGCAAAATGAGAATTGTAATTTACAAGCCAAAGTTTGATGTCTAGGGAATCAATAATTATTTTGGACAGGAGAAATGGATTATTTTGAAATCAAATGAATTTTAAATATTTGGTGCTAAAATAATATTACATGAAATTATGAGAATTAATAAAACTGCCTAAAAAGTAAAGAGTTATGTAGCATAATGGGTAGAATCTTATTCGCAAATACAAATCAGTAAATGAGAATCAGTGGTGAATTTGGCAATGTTTTACCCACCCACAATAAAGTTATCTGAAAGACAGGCCAAGCAAAGGCAAATAATTAAAAAGATAACTTTTACTCTAAACCTATTTTCAATACTGTCACTATGTATACTCAAATCATTTAAGATTAACAGGCTATGTGATTCTAGAGAGAATTGAGAAAGAAAATCTATGAATTCATTAAGAAAACTTGCAGTTTCGCGAGGAAGTCTGTAAAAGTTTTCTTAAAATTGTATGCTAAGGATATACATATATATGTGCATATATATATATAGAGAGAGAGAGAGATAGTGCATATATATATGTATATATATATATATATATATATATATAGAGAGAGAGAGAGAGAGAGAGAGAGAGGTATTGAGATCTTTCAGTTTGGCAGAATACCCCATTAAAAAAATATTTACTTCTAACCTTCACAGACTAACAGACTAAAACAAACCTTCATTATATAAGTTAGGAATGTAACAAGATTTATAAGACCCAAAACAAGATTTTATTTGAAGCATACCCTTATTATGCAAGTTAATCCAAGTCATTTTTAGAATGTTGAGTTTTGTCCTGACATTGCAATGTGGATAGTGATTATTCATTAATACATCTTTTCATTATACTATATTACAAAGAACTCAATATGAAATATACCACTGTATATACAAATATTTGGAATTAATCTATTCATTTAGAGATACATACACAAACATGTACCAAAAATTATCTAATAAAAGTAATTATATTTTGACAAATGCACATCTCTCCTTTCTCCTGTTAATACATTTGAAATTACATCATGTCTTTGTGGCTTATTTTGTTTAGCAAAGCTATTAGTATTTGTAATGCAGGTATTGGTATTTCCTATGTAGTGACGTACAAAAATGGGCAAATTTGAAGTTCATCATAATACATAAAGCAATTAAAAATATGAAGTACATTTGTTAGCATTCTCATAGGTTTTTTATTTCAAGGCCAGAATTAGATTATAGATCCATGTAATTTTATTCCAACACAATTAATTCTTTAATGTTAAAAATACTCTCACCTTCATAATATAATGGAAAATCCCCAAAGAAATAAAAACTAACCCATGTGAGGACTGGCTGTGTGACAATAGGTGAAGTATCATATTTCTTCAGGTCTCAATTATTCATCTGTAAGATAAGAATGATCACAGTACTTCGCCACAATTACTCTATGTAAAATTCTTCAGCAAAGCATAGCTCTTAGCAACATCCCTGCTACCTGCTAAGCACCCATTGCTTGCTAAATGTGATCATTATTATTTTTATAAATGCATGTGGGAAGATGGCCGCAGATAATATATATCGTGTGCTGTGTAAAAATAATGAGTGATTTTAGAATATGATAAAAGTATTGCTTTTAAAAAATAACTATATACAGTTCAACAAAATACAAAGGAAAAATTCTGATTTGCTTCGTAAACATTTTCTAACCATTAGTTTCTCTAGAAAAGCTTATTTTTATTTCATTAAATATGTGATATTAAAATATCTTTAATTTGACAATTAGTATTCATGTATTTCCAGACTGGGTTTATATTCAATTTTTTAAGCAAGGTAATGGGATAAAAAGATTAGTCATTCAGTGTTTATCTTAAAGGAAGCTTCCCTGGACTCTTCAGTAAGTGCGACATTCTGTACTCCTGTCACGATCTTTAGTCTTCCCCCAAGCTAGACTACCCAGATACTGACATATAGTAAATTTTTACCAAATGCAAAAACTATACTTCCTCTAGCATAGAAAGGAATTCAGCAGTGACAACATGGAGATAACTATCTAAAGATTAATAAAGCTTAAGGGGTATACTATTAAAGACCTAATGAGTTTGGAACGGGAAAATAAAAGAGAAAAAATTTGAAAAATTAAATAATGGGAAATAAGGAGGAGAGAAAAGTGAGAAAAATGATCCTAGTAAGAAATGTAAGAATACTTATAGAATTAAATAAAGGCAACAGAAAAAAAAAAGAAAGAAAGAAAAAGAAGATTAAAAAAAGGGAGGAAAGAAGAAAAAGAAATAACATGGAAAATAAAGATAAGAAAAAAAAGAAAAAAAGGAGCAGGTAAAGAAACAAAAATAAAAATAAGAACAAAGAAAAGTTCCACAAACCCCAACAAACAAATGAAGAAGAAAGACGAAAAGAAAAAAAAAATAGAGTCCAAAAACATTAACCGTATTTTGGAATGAGTGGTTTCTTGCTGTATCCAGTTTGGGAGTAGTGTGATTCGCAATTTTTTCTCCCTTGCCTTATGGCCCCTCTGCTTACTCCAGGCTCTGGCAAGCCATGATACGTCCCTACTTCTACAGGTAGATTAGGAAAGTAATCAGATCCCAGATCCATGCTAGATAAAGGCAGTCCAGTGAGGATTCAAGTATTCAATGCCTTCACTTTCAGAACCAGCATAATTCAAGCGGGACCTGGACTCCCACCACAGGTATGGGACTTGTGTGTTTCCTGGTCAACTCTCAGACTCTTCATGGCATCTCTTTCCAGCCTGTTCCCTGTCAGGAAATGTCTCCTACGGCTTTCTTTCACCCAAAGTGGGATCGTACCCCTGGAAACCCTGAATTGAGGTTGTCCCCCAGCAGTTCTGAGATCTAGATGCAAACACTCAGCCCTTCCCTAGAGTAATTCCTGACCGAATATTCTCTGGCAATAGGGCGGGCACCTGCACCTGCCTGCTGTGTGGTGGGAGTCTTATCGGAGCAAAACCCCATGCTGCCCCTGCAGATCTTAACCACTGCAAACTCTCCTTGGAGCCCGCCTCACTCGCCCAGTCCACATCAGCCATTTCTCCCCAGAGACCCAGCGTTCACCCTGGTTTTGCAGAGTCAGGCTCCCCTCACCACTACCACTATCCTGGGCCAGAGAAGAGAATTCAGACTACCGCATTGTATTTCCTTTTCAAGACTGTGCTCCAACTTTCAAACTTTTCTGTAGCTTTAGATTTTTCTGTCAATTCCTTCCTGATTTCCAGTATATTCTTATTATTATTTTTTTCCCCTTCCTCTAGTTGTTATTTTCCAGTCTGGATTCTGAGTTAAAGATAGACTGAATTTTGCTGCCACAAACCACTCCACTATATTGATTTTCCACATGAATGTAAATTTTGAACAGGTCATTTATCACGTATTCTCACTTAGTATTTTATATTTATTTGTTTACTGATACTTGTATTTGTTCCCAAATGCAGATTCAAGGTTGAGATGAAGTCTTTTCAAGGAAGTTTAAAAATGAATTAAAAATTATATCCCATATACATAGAGTTGCATACACAAAGAGTGAATTTTTATTTCATTCGTAACAATCCACTCAATATAGGTCAACTGATCTTATAAAATTAGCCACACAACTCCTTGCTTAGTTAAGAAGAGATGAGTTTGGGCACAAAGAGAATAAAGTTACATTTTGAGAATAATTCATCATCTGTGCGGGAGTGTCAATGTTAAAGAACGATGTGGGATCAATAACACTGTATAAAGAAGCAACACACATTTGATGAAAAGCACTGAAATAGAATGTAAGATATTTGAAAACATCACAAACAAGTTTCCATAACGATGGACTAGGTTCCAGGAGAAAGCACAGTGCGATGGGAAAGACTCCTTTTTAGAAGGCTGGCATATGACCCTGGCTCCCTCCTTGCTCTGTCATTCATTAGCCACATAAGGTGAGGCCACAATTATCATCTTTGAACTTAGCTGCCTTATTAACAAATGACAGGGTGAATGTGTTGTTCTCTGACATTAGGGATTCTGGAGAAAATGGAAACCAGCAACTGTAAGCTAATGATTTTATCTGCAAATGCCTGACTATGATAAAAGAAGTCACAAGAATAACTTTCTATATAAAATCTTCTTTACCAAACGATGACGATGATGACGATGATGATGATGATAAAAATAATATTATTACATTTTTAATAGAAAACTTGGAGGGTCTACTATAAAAAAAATTTGAACAGAAATTTAAACTGCAAAACAATTTTAGGAACAAACAAATTGCATTATTCTGAACCTGAGTTTTATTATTTACTGAGATTTCTGTTTTCTTTATTAAAGTCTGAGCCACAGTGACACTTAAAGAAAAAGTGATATAATATTCATCAGATACATTTTCTTTAAATTTTATGATTTTTTATTTATGCCTTCTAGGAAAACACCTTTATTAGACTCTTGCTTCTAATTTTCACTGAAGTAAATAATTATACTTCAAGAACAATAAATTTACCTAATATAAGATCAATAGAACAAAGTGAAAATAAATTTCTCACTGCTTTCTAGACTGAGACTTCAATGAATTCTTTTCTTTTTTTTTTTTTTTTGCGGCACTGGGGATTGAACTCACAACCTTGTGCTTGCCAGGCAGGCGCTTAGGCCGCTGAGCTAGATCCCCAGCCCATGTTTTTGAGACAGGGTCTCACTATGCCAGTCAGGCTGGCCTTGAGCTCACTTTGTAGCCCAGGCTGGTCTCGAACTCACAACGATCTGCCTGTCTCAGCCTCCCGAGTGCTGGGATTACAGGTGTGAGCCACCACGCCTGGCTCTTCAATGAATTCTTGAAAATTTTTAAATGTCGAAAGTGCATTCATTATTTAAATTTTTAAACATTATAAATGAAACAAAAGTGACTATGTTATAGGTTATGTGGAAGATTTCACTGGATTTTGATTCTGGTTCTGTGCTCAGAACCAAAAGTTAGGTATCACCTTTTACTTTACGCAAAAGCACTCTTCTATAGAATAAAAGTAATTACACATTTTCGAAAGAATTTTTGATATAATCATGTGAGATACAAAATTCACAAACACTCTAAGGCAACAGAGAAATTATGATTCAAAACCGGTATGTTCAGTGGGTGACATGTTCATTTCTCTATTTACTGAAATAAGTTTTTGAAAATCAAGCTATGAAAAATGAGCAAAATTTCTAAAAAGCTACAGTTAATGTTTGCCCTTGAAGACTTGTATTTGTCGACAGATCATGCTACCTCAGCACCTCTGCTTGAGAATAAATTATTGACATGCAGTAACAGATGCATATTTCAAAACTTAAAAAGAACATTGCCTTTATCCCCTTTGTAGTTTACAGTTGTTGCCACTGGCATTTTTAAATAACTAATGCTCATAATCACAGTTTCAACACAGAGTACAATTTTGGAACATATCAGATGTTCAAAGAGCAATGTTGTAATTGTGGACTTACAACTTTTATAAATGAACTATGTTTGCATATATTGAGAATATAAAGATGAAAAAAATAGTTTGAGTGGCTGACCTCGTGCCCAATAAACTGCAAGAAACCAAGAACATTTATTTTAACTGATTAATCAGATGCTTACATAGTAAACTATTTTAAGATAATTTATGAAATGATGTGCTATCTTTTAGTTTCGGCACCAGCAAAACTTCAGTGTCATCATAAAGTGAAATTGGTGGTCACAAACTAAAATTGAGAGAGAAAAACCAAAGGTCATAACACTGAAGCTCTATCAGAACAAGTATGCCAGAAAGTTATAAACCAAGTTTAGAAATTATAACTTTATATAGAAGATTTTAAACTAATATTTTAATTAAGAATTAAGCTTTTTTGTTCATTGAGATTTCATGAAATTCTAAATTCTAGGAAGAGAACCAAGGGTTAAAAGAGAGCATATTATCTCAAGTCCTCATTATATTCAGTCAATATACACATAAAATCAACATTAGAATTTTTGGCATGCCTTAATTATGTTTTAAGTTATATATTTTAAGAATCTGTAAGTATTGAATCCCTTAAAGCAATAATAAATATTTTTAATCCTCAACAAACTATCTCAAACTTCACCATCTGGTAGGTGTAATAATGTACATTTTTTATTGTTCAGTAAAAAAGTTAGTTGGCTTCATATGATTTTCTTCTAGAAAGATTAAACCAATACATGTGTTTAGGAAAATTTCATAAATTCCTACATTTAGTAATAAACTATATTTTTTCTCTGAAAAACATCAAAAGCATAAGAGATTCATCAGTTGCTAAACTGGTTTAGCATTAACTTTAAAAAGTAAAACTGACCCTCACAAGTTCAGGAAATTAGAGAAGATTTTGTCATCTGATTTGATAAGTAAACAAAAATTTTCTGCACTGGTCTGAAAACAGAAATGTTTTATACATTAGAAGTTCAGTTCCTCAATAATCATCTAGACTTAGAAACATCAGCAGAACTGATACTATTAAGGAAAATGGCCCAATTTGGAGAATGCTGAGTGGATAACACTCTAAGATTCGCTTGATAGATACAAATTAGACGAGAGCAAAATGTGAAATAGCATGTCATCCTCTGCCCTGAACTTCTCTTGTGCACTTCCAATAATCACCACTAACAGGAACTCATCCCACTTGTCAAAATACCTCATCCTTAGCACTGACAAATAATGGAAGCCAAAACAGAGGTAGTGATAGGCAGAGACAAATGCATTGAGAGCTGCTGAGTGGACTGTAATATCTCATAAGAGAAGGATCAAGAAGGCCAAAAAGAGAAAACTGACAAACTTCCCAGCAGTAATTTCTTGTTCCTTTTATGTAGCAGATAAATTGCATTGAGTGGGAATGTCATGTATCTGCTTTGTTGGGGAAATCAGTGAGGACAGTGACTGGGAGGGATTTACACAGATCTCCTGCGAGGGTTGTAGTGAGGTCATGAGTTTAAGAGTTGAGGGAGACATGGTCCGTTTCTACCATGTCTAGAGAGTATGCAAGTAAGGGTTGGAATGAGTTTCAATTCTCCAAACCAATTGCCTCCTGGAAATCATATCTCTGGGCAGTAATCTTAAAGAGTCGTTGGTTTTGTAAACAGTTATAAGAGAAAGAAGTCACTTTCATCCAGCAAGGATTTTATTTTTGTAGTTTGTTTCTAGGATAGCAAGTAATATATTTGCTTATGCATAAAAAGAAACATCACAGAAACAGAAGTCAGGGGTAGGGAGAATGTTTCTCTGTAATTTTAAAACTAGTTGCATAAAATTTCTGCTCACTCTCCTTTTTCCATTTGTCTTGGTTACTTTTCTCTCGCTGTTGAGACAAAATACCTGACACCCAAAGTGAAGTAAGGAGAGGTTTATTTCTTAAAGTTATGGGGGTTTCAGTCCATACTCAGCTGGTTCCAAGGCAGGGTGGCATGGCTGAAGGGCAGCTGTTCATGTAGGCTGCAAGTGGCAAGAGCGAACCGTGCAAAAGAGGGAAAAATGTGTCTCCTTTCAGACCTTACATTGTATGTCGGCTCCACCCCTGGGCAGGTGTAGAACTCACACCACCAATCCCAGCACTAGACAGTGAATCAGTCATTAATGTTAGATTTAGTCACTTCCATGACTACATGAGGCTTGGAGGGGCCATATATATATACAAACCATAACATTCCACCCCTGGACCCCCAAAGACTTATGTATATCCCTTATACAAAAGACATTTAGTCCATCTCCATGAGTTGTAAAAGTCCTAAAAGTTTCAGCATTGCTGAAAAGTTCAAGTCCCAAGGCACTCTTAGCTGTAAGCCCCTGCACAAATGAAAACAAAGTATAACCCTTTCAACGTGTAATGGTACAAGACAGACATAACCATTCCAAAAGTTACAAACAGGGGAATACAAAGTATTGGAACCAAAGTAAGTCCAAAATCCAGCAGGGCAAATGTTAAGTCCTGTATCTGTCTGTCCAGCATGTGAAGCAATCTGTGGCAAATTGTGAACTCCAAAGGGCTTGTGTGCCTCCACCCCCATGGCACTTTTAGGGGTTTTAGTTTCTACAGTTTCTCTCTTAGGCCCACTCTGCTCAATCTTTGTAGCTTTCCTTAGATGATCCACACTCCTGGCTTTTTTAAACTTCTGTGGTCTCCACTTTGGCTTTACACTCACAGCTTTATATATTGCCCTCTCCGGGCACACTGCCTGGCCTCCCAGACACTCTGAAGCTGGGGTGGAAGTCTTTTCCACCTCAAAATGTGTGCATTCTCCATGTGCCTAAACCTAGCACCACGTGGATGCTGCCAAGGTCTACCAGCTGGAGCAGTAGCCAGGCTTTCCTCTTTCTTGGCCATAGAGCTCAAGTACCTGGATTGCTGGGCACTTTGAACCTGATGGCAAGAAACAGATTTTCTATGTCACTGCCATTTTGGAACCTTGTGTGACCTCTGTCACCATTTTGGAATGTGGTGTTCTGAGGATTTCTGCCCTGGGCAAAGTCTTTTACTTTTGTATCTTTGAGGCTGCAAAGGGTGGGGACCTGCTGCTTCCTGGGATGCCTGCAGGCCATCTTTTGTATTTTTTTGTTCCTTCTCAGCAAAGGAGATTTCAGCTTTATCTTTATAGTCCACAGCTTTCTGACCAAATTCACAACATTTTGAATCACCATGTTGGGCTCTTTGTTTTTGATTTCCAACATAAATCTGGCTAAAAACTGCCAACAATAGCCATGTCACTGCCTCAACATGCGGCTGCCTTGAAATTTCTTTTGCCAGATTAACCAGGCCCCCACCCTTAATCTCAGTCTCAGGCAAAATCTCTGGACATGAGCAAAATGAAGACAAACTTTTTGCCAAGCCATAGTACACATTGTGTGGAGTCCAACAACCAATGTACCTTCTTTCCAGCAGAAATCTCCCAAGCCTGGTCTTTACTGACAGGCTCTCTATCAGCCTTCTGATGTCCTGAGCTCTGACCAAAATCTCCCCCTACAGAACAGCCTAAGCTGTTCCAGTTCTATGTATACAGGCGACATCTCCGAACCTTTCCAAACTCTTCCCATAAGCCATTTCCAAAGGCTCTTGAGCCACATGGTCAGGTACGGTCACAGCAATGACCCCACTCCTGGTACCAAATTCTGTCTTGGTTACTTTTCTCTCATTGTTGAGACAAAATACCTGACACCCAAAGTGAAGTAAAGATAAGTTTATTTCTTACAGTTTTGGGGGTTTCAGTCCATACTCAACTGGTTCCAAGGCATGATGGCATGGCTGAGGGGCAGCTGTTCATGGCGGCTGCAAGTAGCAAGAGCAAACCATGCAAAAGAGGGAAAAACATGTCTCCTGTCAGACCTTACATTGTATGTTGGCTCCACCCCTGGGCGGGTGCAGAACTCACACTACCAATCCCAGTACTAGACAGTGAATCGATCATAAATGTTGGATTTAGCTGCATCCATGACTACATGAGGCTTGGAGGGGCCATCTATATACAAACCATAACACCATTTGTCTTAGCTTATCAATAATATCTGGTGCTTTATTTATTCTTAAGTTAATGTTTAGCTTTCTTGTTGAGCAAGTAAAAGTCTTTCTGACTCTGAAGTCTTTGGTAAAAAAGCATGGAATAAAGAAAATATAATTCACCAGCTAGAAATTTTATATTTGAAAGCCAGTCTAGCATACTGTAACCATGTTTTTAGGCAGTCCCCATTCATTTTATTTATAAGTATCAGTCACATTGTACTTCATTTCCTCAATTCTGTTTTTTAAATCCACTATAGTACCACTGTTCCCAAATTAGGTACTGATGTAGGTGGTAATGCAAGAGTACTTGTCTTAACTTTAGAATGTGAACTTTTGAATTTATACTCAGATTCAAATTTGGATGAAGCCAGTAGACATAACATCTCATAGAAAAATGTTGGAAAGTACCTAACTATCAGGGATTTTAACTTGATATACAGTGTGTTGAAGCTCTTGATAGTCTTGTTTTTTCTCATTTTCATGCACAATAACAATACCTGACAAGATTTAGACTGACACAAGTATATTGTCTGTCAAAGGTGCTTCAGGATTTATTTGCCTCTTAGTCGACTCACATTACCACAAGCTCTTTGATACACAGAGCACAAAGCAGCTTAACACTGTTGCTATTAGTGCTCAAACCACACTGAAAACACTTCATTAAACAGCCTTCTGCAGTGTAATTGTTTAATAATATTTTGATTAGGTTGTTTAGTAGACAATCCATGCTGTACAACATTCTCTAGCTGTCAAGTGAATCACTGGTAAAAAGGCTACAGCAACATACTTAAGAGAGTCTCTTAGAAAAGAATTCAAAATGGGAAGAAAAAAAACCTAAGTCATTTTGCTCTATTACACATCATAACAGTTTCCTATTGCTGTTGTAACAAACTTTTGCAAATGTAGTGCCTGAAAGCTAATTGAATTTATTATCTTACAATCTGAAGATCAAGTGTCTGACTGCACTCCTTTCTGAAGTCTCTAAAGGAGAACTCATTTTCCTGTCTTTTCCAGCTTCTATATGCTTCCGACATTCCTTGGCTCAAGGTTCTCTTCCTCCATCTTTGAATTCTACAAAGGACAACTGAGTCTTTCTCACAGCACAACACTCTGACATAGTCTGCTTTCTTCTGCTGCTTGTGAAGACGCTTGGCCCACCCAAATAATCAAAGAGAATCTTAAGGTGATTTAATTGGCAACAATATTTCTCCACTGCCATATCACATACAGGTTCCAAAGATTCAAAGATACTTAATAGCTATGAATGTTACCTTGGGCATGAGTTGAGGCTTTACTTTTCTGATCATACTTACTATATGGCTCCATGAAAATTAACTTATCTTTCATACAGAATATACAGGAACACACTTTAGGTAAGCAGAGCGAAAATTTATATATTTATACATATACACACATATATATATGATAAGACTATAATTGTTCATTAAAAATACTTAATAGTTTCTTACCATAAGGGAGATATGCTTATGTGAGCCACAGTTACAACAGTTAGAAAGACTTCCTGTGCTTGAGAGAAAAGGAAATTAGTCTCATTCCTCTAAATGACTCTCCCTACAGGATATAAATAAGCTGTGGCTCTCAAGAATAAGCATAATAATATTTGAAATTTTTATAATTAGGGGTTTTGTTCAGTTAATGTCTTCAAAAGTTACTAATTTTCTCTGTCATACAAAACATTCATTAATTTCTTCAAAATGACAATATTGATGTATGTTTACAATGAAGTCTACATAGTTATGTTGGATGGTCAAAATCCTGGGTCATCTTGCTCAGTAAGAAGAAAGATGATAAGCAAACATTTATAAATTCTGAAATAAAATAATGTTATAATTATGCATTTTAAAATAATAAGGTCTTTATATATATATATATACATTGAGTTTCTAAACTTATGAATTCTAGTATAAAATTCTAGTTTTGAATATTTCTAAGGTGGAGAAAAAATTGTTCCATCCTCATGTTCTGAAAATTAAAACTATCTTTCGTAAAACAAAACTAATTATTTCTCTTCATATTTTATTGGAATCTGTTTATTGAAATCTTACTGCATGATAGTTATACAAAACAATTTTATTTTCTGCTTTATGACAACATCTATAAATATTAAAAGGAAGCTACAATCTATGCCCTGAGTTTTAGTCACTTTTTTGTTACTGGGACAAAATAACTGATATTAAGCTCTTGTTTTGGTTTATGGTTTCACAGAATTAAGTCCATGGTAACCTTACATCAAAATAGTGACAGCATGATATTGGGAAATATAAGTATGATATTACCGTTACATATTAAACAAAAATTTCTGGTCTTTAGTCTAATCTAATTGAGCATTATAATCTCAAAACACCAAATTTAGATTTAGACAATGATTTGAACAGGAAAATATTTTAGAATTGTTGTGTATGATTATCTTGTTTTACAGATTATAAAAACTATAGCTCTAGGAGGTTAGAAAACTCTTCATGACACACAATTGACATTAGCAGAGCACTACTATTTTGAAGTCAGTGATCCTCCTCTTTTTCTGGTAATTGAGTTCTGACACTAATTTGTGAAAATATATATTAGACAAGTGCAGGAAATGAAACTTAGAATACACTGAAATGTAGCCAGTTTTTCCTGTTGCCTTACAAACTGTATACAAATGTTAATCTCCATTCTTAAATGATATTACTAATTCTAACAATGTATTTGACTTTGTGACTCTTTAAGCAATACTCCTTATCCCCATTAAGTTCATGCTTCAATGTAAAAAATTCTTACTAAAGTTAAGGCATAAGCAAAAAGAACTGCTACTGGTAGGTCTACATGAAAATGTATATTTCTCTTGGAAGCTACCAAGATTTTACTTGTCGTGGAACTATATAATGGAGAGAATAGTTGGAAAGATTTAAACTACAAAACCACTCACTGACTTTCTTATAATGTCATTTGTTTACATATCCATACACATATTAGCATGTACCTTAATGTGGTAGAGACAAAATATCATTTAAAGATGGCATTCAGTTAATAAATGTTGAAAACAAGTGCATTTGTGCTGATGCACTTTGAATCTATAGAAAAAAATGACTAGAATCTTTAAGATATGTGCTCAAATGTATAACCATTATTTATTAAAATGAAAAAGAAATCATTTAAAATAGTGGATTCTACTGTCTACAAAAGATCTTCTAGACAAAAGAATCTGAGTTGAAATTCATTCTTTACCAGTATCTTTATTACATTGAACATACCTGACAGAAAAGTTATTTGGGTCAAATGAGAAAAGTCTTATTATTGCTAGGCAGAGCCTTATATTTGGAATTTAAAAGAAGAGTTCTGATTCTGTCACAATAAAGATTTTTAAGGCCATTTTTCCTCCTGGAAATTTTCCCCCTGGACTAAGATATAAGAAACATCACAGCTCTGAGAATCATCATGATTTGTCTCCTTCCCATTACAGATTTATTACTTGTATTCTAATTGAAGAATATTTTAATGATGGACATATTGTATGTAAAAGGTATTAACTAGTCACACATTGTTTTTGAAATATTATCTAGTTAACAAATTTGTATTTACATACATACACAGATATGTATAACATACAGTCCTAACAGCTTTGCAAGATATATCTTCCTTGATTAAAGTAACTCTTTTTTCTTACAAGATTATCAATAAATATCATGTCCACAGGCAGAAAGAGTTGTAACTTGAGGTGCATGCCTGTAACCTCAGCACTTGGAAAGTTGAGGAAGGAAGATCACTGCAGGTTCAAATACAGCTTGGCCTACATAGACAGACCTTCGGAAAAAAAAAAGTCACTGTAATTCTTCTGCTATTATTGGTATATATCTTGCATGAGAATTGTAAAGAATTTGGCAGATTACTCAAGTCATTAATTTACATTAAAAGAAAAAAATGTGGTGAATTATTTACAGTAATTATTAAACTAACATAGTTCCCACAAGACAAATTATCCCAAGACATACAAGCTTCCTTGCATCTTCATAAACTGAACATCAACAAAAACTGCTCTCAATGAGAAATCGTTAAATTATTGTGACACTGATTTAAAATAACCAAATGGTAAAATACTTTTTGTTGTTTCAAAAATCTTACACTTGAATGACAAAATATGCTGTATTGTTTAATTTGGCTTTTAATTCACAAGCTAGTCAGAAGTTAATCATGTTTAAAAACATTATTTAAATTTTACCTACTGGTCTCAAATCTTAGAGTGCTTCACAGAATATGCTCAATCAACATCTAAATCTAATTACAGTAGTTCATCTAACTAACATAGAGTGGGGGAAAGGTCATTGATTTAATTCCACCCTTTCCAGTGGTAAACACATGCATGACTAATGCATATTTTAATTAACAACCATGAACATTATTTAACAAATATAACAAATCAAACATAACTCTTAAAATGGGACAAGATTAATCAAGCTTTGAAAACTCAAATCACCACTGTAGACAACTTGGGATAATCTCATATTCAAATGATCCTTTTTTTAGCACTATTAGAAAGTCAGTTTCTTTCATAATTCATTTGACTTTGGAAAATCATACAAAAATCAAGTAGAGCAAAACTGAAATTTTTGAAAAGTCATGATGTCATCTGTACTTTGCTTTCAGCAGAATTTTTTTTCAAAATTCTTATTTTGAAGACATATCAAACCCTGCGCACCCAAAAAAAAATCTAAAATGCAATATGGCCACAATGAAAAATAGGACTATGGTATTTTAAAGAATTTGAAATACTTTCAAGAAAAAATATTTTACACTGTTAGTCACTGAGTAGCCTTTTGGATACTACCATTAAGATGTAGGTCCTCCTTGCATTCTAAAGCATAGAAAATATGATGGAAAATGTAAAATCTTTTTCTTATTCCAATGTCTGTTTGGTAGTAGGTCAAATATTGTTAGTAGTGAAGGATTCAAAGGTCCACTAATAGCAATACAAGCTTGGATATTTCCATGATACATTTTTCATTTTGCATCTTTCTACAAATCAAGCTATTTTTCTAAGATATAATCTTCCTACACTTCTCTGTAATCATCCATTTCCAGTGATTTCTGGCAGTATTAAGCAAAGTTGCGTCTTCTGGGGTTAATGGGCCAAACCCATTAAACATAAGATTTAATCTTGATTTATCTGAAAGAAGAGCTGAAAAAAAAGTTGAGTGCTCAAACTTAAAATTTTAAACACACCAATTTCACTATCAGCAACAAAAGACGTGTTGAGTAGGTATGAAAATACAAGGCAAACATGGTTCCAGATGAAATGTTCTTAAAGATAAATAAGCTGATTTTGAAAAAATGAAAAGACTAAAGAAAAGGTTGCTAAGAGGGAAGAGCTGCCACTTTGCTTGTACTATGATGAAAGAGAGTTTCCAAATTATTCTTGACACGTAGGGGCCCTTTTATTACCTATCCAGCCCAGAACTTAATTCGCTTGCTTGTTTTTAGTTTAGTTTTGTTTTGTTGTCATTGTTGTTTTGTTTTGTTATGCTAGTTGTGTAAGTTTTTTAAAAAGACAGTGAGATGTGTCTTAGGTTTCAGTGCAATGTATTTACCCAGTCTAAGAGAAAATTTATGTTTGATTTTCATAACGTACTGAGGTGAGATAAAATTTTCACATTCTAGAATTCATGAAGAGGTCGAATCACTGATTGTTGTTTAAACAAAGGCATACTTAACCTGTTTGAAAGATTATAACTAGTAAAGTCTTGTACCCTATTGCTCAACTACATCTCTTGTGAGATCATTTGAAAATATTATATAAATATACACTTAATAATTTCAATCACATAGGAATTGTTATAGATGTCTAAGACATAAGAGAACAATCAAATTTATTTTAGCATATACCAAAATTACTCCTTGGCTATAGCAATTTATTCCAGTACTCATTTTTTTTTCTTTGCCAAAAGATAGCTGAAAATAAATTTTCCAAATTTGTAAATCATCTTAAACCTTGGTTACCCTTTTCCTACATTGAGTTACTTCAGAAAGTATAACTTTCTCTTATAGACACCTCGTGCAGTAATAATTTTGTGAAATGACTATAGGTCACTATCAAGGTCTCTGTAGTTTCATTTTCTAGGTTGCCCTAGTTTTTTATTATCAAAAGCAATTTATGCATGAGGGACAAAATCATGGAACAAAGAAATAAGGTCCTAAGGAAATAAATGTTTTTAACATCCAACATCTTTCACTAAAAAAAAGTGTATTTACTGAGTAGATTAGTTCATAATAGTATTTAGATAGATGACCAAATGTTATAAGTAACCATGGACTCATCATTTTAAGAAAAAAAAATATTACCATTCATTTCTTTCTCCAAACTGATCTCTCTCCTGTAAGCAGATATATTCCTTTTTTTGGTTTTTGGTTTTGTTTTTTATTTTGTACATGTTTCCAGGACACAATGATTACATTCATGGTGGGGAGCAGGTACACACACACAAAACATCTTTATTATATTTCATCCTCTTCCCCTTTCCTCCCTTCCCTCATCTGCCCTCCTCTCTCCATTCCTTTGCTCACCTTCCCTTTTGCAAAAGATTAACTTCCATGTTTTCTATTACCTATCATTTATTTTGTTTTTTTCCTTTATTTTTATTTTGGTTTTCTCATAAAAGAAAAATTGTGTGATATTCTGCCTTGGAGTCAGCCAACCACGGGCCAAGAAAATCTCTTCCTTTGGGTTGCCTGGGAAGGTATCTTTTCCCCAATAGTGGAAAGACAATTGATACATAGCATGAATAGATGAAATTTTCATAATTATAATTCATTATATGCTTACATATTATCTCTAGACAATTCTTACATTTCCTTCATCATAGAATTCTTGTGTGAAAATGAGACCTCTTCTATACTTGTGTCTTTTAGTAACGCTTATCCTTCCTTCTACTTTCTGAAAATTTCCTTAGATCTGTCTTTTAGTTCGCTAATGCACTGTGTAGCTTTGTCATAACTGAGTTTTTCCTTTCGATAGGTATGTACAGTTAACAGAATTCTACATGATTTTTCTACAAATTTGTTTGGTTCTTTCACCTCTTTGTGTGATTTTCACCCATACATATATTAACTTATTTCCTTAACTGAACTAATTCAATTATATTCTACATTTGCTAACTCTAATATTAGTTGTTAGTTTTTGGAAATTTTTTTTCCTTGCTGGCTGGAATTCACAGGACTTTGTTTTCCTTATGTATTTTGTGATGTTTACTATGACATATTCCTTGTAACCCCACCAACTGAAATAATTTGAATATTTTTAAGGCAAATTTCTGCACAAATTTAAAGAATTTTCTTTGGCAAGTCTACTGTCAGCATCAATCAGTGGGAATAAGTAGCACTAAATTAAATTAACGGATACCAGAGGTTATATGAACACAGGTGATATTATGGTCATTTGAGTTTAGGTTTTATAAAGGAGATTTCTTCTTTGATTTAGATCAGTGCTAAGGTTTAAAAAAGTAGTTTTCTTTTTTATGCTTTTGGGAGTGGATTCTACTTTACTTCACATTTATATTGATGATCATACCATTATGGCTCTCAGGCATAAGCAGCTAAATCTTTAGACTCCTTATGTTTGACTACATCAGAACTTTATATTCTCCAACCCTTATTACTGCATATTGCCAGGAAAATAAAAGTTCTAATTCATTGACTTGGTTCCTAACATAAAAGCCAGATGCACTGCTTGCTTATCATTTTAGAATTATTAAATGCATTTAATTTTTGAATCCTCAGTGATCTTTGATCTCTCATCAGCTCATTTATTCATCCAAAGATATTTCAATTTTGGTCAGTAGTTTTAGATATTTGCTAGGACATCTTTACTGACAGTGATAGTTTGCCGTACTGTTGTAGTTTGGGGATTGCAAGGAAAATGATTACATACAGGACACATAATTTATACTATGATTTATAATGGTCACCCAGAGTCAAACACGAGAAGTGCAGGAAATCTATTCACACACTAATGACTTAGAAAATTCAGCCAAGGGCCTGAATCCCATGGTAATAAACTGCATGAGTTGAATTGAAGACCGAGAGCCCATGACAATGCCTCCCACGAGTCCAGCTGGAGGCCTAGAGCCCACGACAATGACTTGTGCAAGTCTGTTTCACGAATCTGTGCTGGGAAGACCCAAAGGTCAGCGGTGCAAGCTAGAAAGTCTGTGCCAGCAGGATAAAGGACCTGTGCCAGAAGGCTGAGGGTTCTGCACTGGAGCCAGGAGGCAACACTCAAAGAACTAGAGTTCCCCAAAAAAGTACCACAGCTACCCTCAGTGACGAGGTCCTGATCTCCGACGAAAAGAACAACCACGTTCATATCAGGAAGCCAGCATGACAAGCGTCTCCTAAAGATTGAACAGCATACCACCTTCCCCTCCGGAGCCAAGAAGCA
>RJWT010008116.1:0-26719 GCA_004365215.1 Cuniculus paca
AAAAAAAAAAAAAAAAAAAAAAAAAGAAATGTGTAACCCAGCTACTAGGGAGGCTGATACAGTCAAGAATCACAAGTTTTGAGACTATCAAGGGGAAGTTAGTAACATCATGGCTCAATATCAAAAAGAGCTGAGGATGTAGGTCAGTGGTGGAGCACCTGCCTAGTAGTCAGGAGGCCCTGGATTGAATCCCCAGCACAAAAGAGAGACAGACAGAGAGAGACAGAGAGGCAGAGACACAGAGAGAGACAGAGACAGAGACAGAGACAGAGACAGAGACAGAGACAGACACAGACACAGACACAGACACACAGAGACAGAGACAAAGACAAAGAGTGACAGAAACAGACAGGGAGACAGACAAAAACAGAAAGAGACAGAAGGAAACAGAAAGACAAGAGAGGTAGACAAGAGAGACAGAGAAATGTACATTCTTAATTCCCAAGTAATTTGATAGCAATGCTATGAAACCAAATCCTTAAAGAGAGAGATTAAGTGTAACATAAACATAAAAATAAATACAGATAAGAACATTTTATACTTCTATACAGAAAGCCAGTAATTTCTTTTTCAAACTACCTATATTTCTTCTATTACACAATGATCTGTACATGCAGGTTATGTTTTGACTAAATCTGGTACTAAGTTTATGCAATGACCATATTCTTAAATGACATGCATTAAGGTATTAGCACTCAGAAATTCCTAGAGCTATTTTAATATGTCATGAATAAGTCCTATTTTGTATACACAGTACATTATTTGAGAATAATGTATAATAGATTTTCTAAATATATATAATTAAACTAAAATTAACATCTTAGTGTCTATAGTTAAATGTAATAAAATATCATATCTAAAGTTTAAACTGCATATTCGTGAAGCCAAACAAAATTTAAAATATTCACAGAACATTAAATCCTGGAAAATCTGTAGATCGTAAAACCAGTAAGTTTTCTTTATCACCTACTACAATACCAATGCTTAAAACAATAAAATATTTAATACACCTTTGTTTATTCAGAACAAAACAAATTCCAGTTAACAAAAAAAGCTTGATTTAAAGTTTCAAAAATCTACATTTTATTCTCATTTTCAAAAATTTTATAAAGGTCCCACACAAAGATAATACTTTTATCAAGTTTTCAAAAATTGATGCCAATGAAATATATTCCAAATGGTTCAGAACTTTTTTCTATAAATAAAAATATTCAAAGGATTTTTTACCTGAATTATTTATATATCTGCATTCTTTTTCTGTCATCATCCTTTTAAAAACATTTCCTTTCTTTCAATATAATTTAGCTTTACACAAAAGACTAGAATGAACTCTATTAAAATGTTAACACAAAAGCATTTACTGTAAGTTTCCTTCTACCATTCCAGTATTGTTTAGCTTTAGTTTTTGACACAGGATTTATATTGCCCATTATATTGCCCTCTAAATCCTGGGCCCAAGGGATCTTCCTGCCCTCACAACCTCCCAGTTAGCTGGGGTTACAGGGACTCGTCATCATGCTGAGCTGCTATAGTATTATGTCTAATGAATGTATAAAAACTATTTTTTTTTTTTTCTATTTTCCTCACACCGTCCTTTCACAAGGATGGTGACAACCTTTTGTGGTATATTAGTGATCTGAATTTAAAAGATAAAGGAAAAGTCAGAGAAAAGCAAAGCGGAGATTTAATATACATCTATATAAATACAGAAAGAGGCACTTTAAAAATATATAGGTGGCAACAGGCAAGTATGGTGGCACATATCTGCAATCCCAGGACCTGGAAGGCTGAGGCAGGAGGATATAAAGTTTAAACTCAGTCTCAGCAACTTAAGTGATTTAGACTGTCTCAAAAGAGAAAATTTAAAAAGGGTTGGGGACATAGCTCAATGCAAGGGTCTGGATTCAAGCCCCAATATCATGAAACAAATAAAAAGATGGCAACTTAAAAATTAGGCAAAACTTCTTTTAAATTCATCTTTTTCACCAATGAAATTTAAAGCAGATTACATTTGTGTGATAAAGGTCTAATTACATCTATTTTCTAACTCAAGTCTTAAATCTAATCTCAACTCACGTACTATTAAGTAGACCAAATTTAGAAACTAGTTGTTTTAAGTAAATATCAGGAATTTTCTGATATGAAAAGGTGCCCAATAAAATTAGTTTGCATAACAAATACTAAAAACAGTAATGACAATAATCCAAGTCCTCTTACCAATTTCAGCAGGTAGTTGTTTGATTTTGTTCTCTCGAATGCTAAGCATGCTGAGTTTTGACAGGTTTTTGATGTCCTTTTCCACAGTAGTTATACGATTAAAGCGAAGGTAGAGAGTGGTGAGAGAATCTAGCCTATATACCACTGAAGGAATTTCTCTCAATTTGTTATGCCGTAAATCAAGCATCCTAAGCTTCTTCAAGTTATCAAGTGAGTCAGGCAAACTGGTAAGTGAATTTTCACTTAGTGCCAGTGTCATGAGATTTACTAAACAGCCCACCTCTGCTGGGAGGGACTGTAATTTGTTACTGTATAAATAAAGTTCTGTTAATTGAGTCAACTCTTTGATTGATGATGGCAATATGTGTATAGATCTCTTGGATAAGTCCAAACGCATTGAATTCTCTTCCCGGCATTTGTTGAGTTCCTTAATTACTTCTGCGTTACTGGATTTTTTCCTAGTTCCAGGTGCTGGATTTGGCCGTTTGATCGTGTTGTCAACTGAAAAAGCAACCCCTGGTTGAGCAGCACTGGAATCCTTCTTTCCATCTTTGGCATCTTTCCCTTTGGCTTTAGGTTCTTTTTCTTTGCTTTCTTTCCCAAAACCTCCAGAGGCTTTTGACTCCTTTTCTCTTTCCTTGGCTGATGGTAGTTTGGGATCTTTCTCTTTAGAGTCTTTTTCTTTTCCTAAACTAGTACTCATGATGACTCAAACTTGGATAAAAAACTACATGAACTCCTTTTATTTTGCTTGCCAGCAATCCAAATTCAAAGATGAAAAGACAAAGATCCTGCACAATCGAAACCGTGTTGACTTGACGTAATCAGCACAGAACAACATCTGTCACATGTTGGATCTAAAAGCACTGTGTTCATTTTTGATAATTCATTCCAAGTGGTAAAATGGTGCTGACCAATCAATGATTCATTAAAATTCCTGAAATACAATACAAAGAATATTACATTATTTTAGGTTATAATTAATATTATGTAAGTAGCCTCTGATTCTCAAGTATAATCCTAAAATAAGGAAGGTTGAAGGTAAAGGGAAGATTGAAAAATAAATTGTATTAATAATGAAAAAAAAGTTCCCATATCTAAAGGGACTTCCCATCATCTATAAGTACAGTTCACTGTGTCTGAAGTTCAGACCACTGAACTTGAGCTGTTATGATTGGTTTCAATGCAGTAGTAATAAATTTGAATTAAGTGATTCTTATACTCATCCTTCAGTTCTTACACCTAATGAGATTCTCTTTTAACAACTATAAATAAACTATGTAACTAGTCAGAGAATAGAATTTTGGATCTTGGTATCATTCACTATGCTTTATTTAAATAACTAACCAACCTTGACTATTACTAAAAATTTGCAGTTCTAGTAAGAATGTATCTTGTCCAGGTAAACTAAAAAATGATTTGGCACCTGAAAATTAAGTTTTTGGTCTAATGCAGGTCTAAATCAGGTGACAATGTCAAACTTTTAGATGAGAAAAAAGTGTTGAGAATAATCTTTCATGTTTCTTGAAAAATGAGTTTTAAAAAAAAATCATTTTAGTTGTACTCTTTTTTTTGGGGGTGGGGGGTTCTTTTCGAGACAGGGTTGTGCTATGCAGTTCCGGCTGGCCTTGGGCTCACTTTGTAGCCCAGGCTGGTCTTGAACTTGCAAGGATCCTCCTGCCTCAGCCTCCCGAGTGCTGGGATTACAGGAGTGTGCCACCACGCCCAGCAGTTGTACAATGTTTTGAAAAACAGCTATGTGTGTACAAAATTTTAAACTCTGTGTGTGTGTGTGCACACGCACGCACTATAGGGATTAAACCCAGGATCTCAAGCATAGTAGGAAGGCACTCCATCACTGAGCTACATGTCCAGCCCCCAAATCTGAATCTTATACCCACTTTTTATCTCACAATCATATCCCAAGGAGATAATAACCAAATTTCTCTATTTATAACCAATTTAAATTCCTAAATTGAAGAGTTTGTTCATGTCCAATTTATATGAGAATACTGAAGCAACTAATAAAGGAAAAAGTCAAAAACGGGTATGCCTATTCAAAATTCCACATACACTCTTTCTTCTATATCATGCTGGATTTCAAACATAAGTGCCTTCAAACCATGATTGTATGAAGATGCCTATTACAGTTAATTTAGGTTAATATTTTCTACTCAGAAGTTGTATTAGTCAGGTTTCCATTGCTGTGACAAAATACCTAAGATAAAAACCTACAAGAAAGAAAGACTTAGTTTGCGTCATGGTTTCAGAGGTTTCCATGATCACTTGGCCCTGTGGTGAGGCAACAAATCATGGTGGGAAGAGCATGGTGGAGTAAAGCTGTTCATATTAACAGCAGCCAAGCAACAAAAAGAAAAGCTATGGCCAAGTTCCCAATATCCCCTCTTTAAGGGCACACATCCAATGATCTAACTTCCTTCCATTAAATCCCATCTCTTAAAGATTCTGCCACCTCACAATACTGCCATCAGTTGAGGATCAAGCCTTTAGGGGACATTTAAGATCGAAACCACTAATGAGTCAAAAGTTGTTCCTGCAAAGGACCAGATCTGCAGGCCAGATTGGTTTCTGTTGTGGGCACCCAAGACAACATGTAAACTGGAGTAAATGTTTTGAAAAAACTATTTACCAAAATGGATCTCAGACTAGATGTGGACATTGGTTCACAGTTTGCCAACCCCATCCTAAATTGTTTCAGGTTTTAAATCATTTATTTCAGTAACTATATTTTATGCAAATTAGACACAAGAAATATCTTTTCCTTGCTTTTGTAATATACTCACCTTATATTTAGTTATTTTCAAAATATATTTTCTATGAGAAATCCAGAAGGACAGTTAGTAGGAAAATTAGATCAAGAAGGACAGACTTTTTCAGATCTATACTTGGTATAAAGACTACAATGGTAATTACCACATAATATTTATTTTTAAGTCAGTAGGCCATATACATTAAATATATTCCTTAGCCTTATCTGAAATATAGATGTGGAGCCACCCATACAAGACCTCTCCTGTCTCTTAGGAGCTATTTCTATTCCTCATCCCCAATAAATTTTCCTTTAAACCTCCAAAAATAAAAATTAAAAAATAAAAAATAAAAAGTAGATGTGATAGTGTCATAATATTGGATCTTGAATTACAAAAAATGGCCAAGTCTAGTTCCAGACAAGATGGCTCATTACACCCTTTTCTTCCCACTAATTACAACCGAAAAGCCTGGATAAAATCTATAAAGCAACTGAAAGAAGATTGAAAACTAAAAACAACAGGCAGCATGATATAGAAGAAAAAATGTATGTGGAATTTTGAATAGGCATACCTGCTTTTGACTTTTTCCTTTATTAGCTGCTTCAGAATTCTCATGGCAAACTATGAACCAATGTCCCAGGAATTACCTGGTAGTGAAGTCCATGAGGGTTTTTGTTTCTTGTTTTTGTCTATCACAGAAGTAAAGAGGCCCAGAATCAAAGAAGCACCAACAGGCAAGTTCCATAAAAAATTTTCTCACTAGTTAAAGGACCACAAAGAAGTAGCATTGCTGGATGAGACCCTGTGACTAAACACTTCTACAAAGTCATATTGTTCCACATCTTCAACTGGCACTAAGACCACAAAGACTATAGAATGAAATCCTTCCAACCATCTGAACTATGCACTAACTTGAACAAAAGAAGAATACATTGCATTTCATATAAGCTGTATGGGAGAGCAGCATGGAGGCCTGTAACGATTCACACACTGCTGTAAGACAGAAAGTAGTAGCCCCTTCTTCTTCCTGTTCTTACTGATATAAAAACTGTAATACAGGAAGATCCCTATCCTTGTTGATCATTGCTTGGACTGCAGGCAAATGTTAGCAAAAAGGTTATAAACTATCATCTTCCCAATCAGAGAGAAAGGGAAAAGATTAAGAGGGATATGAAGAAAAACTTTTTCAATCTATGTAGTATTTCCAAACATAACTCCTAGTAGCTCACACATACAAGCAACCAGAATAAAAACAAATTATTAATGAAGACTGAACTACCCATATTTCAGATTGGCTTTGTGGTATAACACAATCAGGACAGACCAGAATAGCACTGAAAAGGTTTAAAAAAACTAAAATGGAACCAAAGACCACAAAAATGGGTCAGGATATGTGTTCTGAACCAAACAGGTCGACTATCTGCTAAAATGGAATCTATATATAAATAGAAACTCAAGTTTCTTAAGAGTCTCAAAATACCCATAATACAGCCCAAAATTGCTCATATTAAGAACTAAGAAAATACCAATTCTAAAGAGAAAAGACAGTCAACAGACACCAACACTGAAACGATGCAGATGTTCGAATTATCCGACGAAAATTTTGAAGTAGTTGTCTGGAAGGACAGAAGGCTTGCTCCAACAACTATGTAATTATGCATACTCTTAAACCATTAAGTAGAGAGTGTTGGCAAAGAAATAATAAAGAGAAAATTGAAAATCTTACAGTTAAAAATTTATAAATGAAAAATCTAAAACTCACTAGATTGGCTCAATATAAGAAAGGAGATTACAGAAGATTCAGTGAACTTAAAGAAAGATCACTGGCAATTACCCAAATAGGAACAACACAAAGAAAACAAATTTTAAAAATTCAACAGAGTCTCAGGTCGATGTATGACAACAAAACACCTGTTTCCCAGAAATTCTAGAAACACAGAAGAAAGCAAGCAGGGCTAGAAAATGATGGCTTAAAACTTCTGAAATTCAGTAAAGACTTAAGCTTACAGACACAGAAAGCTAAGGAAACTCCCAACAGGAAGAACTCAAAGAAACCCATGCCCACATATATGAAAACTAAAGATAACAACAAAAAAGTGTGAACTTACAGAAAAATAATTATTTGAATAACAGTGAATTTCTTCTTAGAAATCATACAGGGCAGAAGACAATGACAAACATTTTTCAAGTGTTAAAAGACCTGTCAACCAAAGATTATTTATCCAGCATAAACATCCTTTAGGAATGAAGGTAAGATAAAGATTCTCAGATGAAGAAAAATGAAGACAATTTGATGCTAGCAGATCTGCACTAAAAGAACTGTCACAAAAGAAGTTCTTCACACAGGAAAGCAAACAGATTGAAACTTAAAATACCAGGAATGAAGATGGAAGATCAATGGAAAAGGTAAGAATATAGATAAACATAACTGACCACTGTCTTTTTTGTTTTGTTCTATGAATTACGACTGACTGCTGAAAGTAAAAAAAAAAAAAAAAGTCATAATCACAACTGGAGTTGGGGACGGAGCTCAGTGGTAGAACATGTATAGAGCATGCAAGAGGATCTGGGTTCAATACTCAGCACCACACCCAAAAAAAAAAAAAAATGTAACTGAGTTCACTGTCAGTGTATGAATAATACTTAAAGACAACCGTATCATAAAGAAGATAAAATGAGTCATGCTAGGATAATGATATTCTACATAAAATGGTAAAAGTCACATGTTCCATTGAAAAACTGTATTTTACTGTTATTGTTAGAATGTTCTATGACTATCAAACTGATCCTGTTAGTATTTGATGTTTTCAGTTATTATATACCCTTGTTAATTTTCTATATAGTAATTTTATAATACTGAGAAGGGATGATGAAATTCCCAACTGTAGGTGCAAATTGTGGATTCTTCTTAGGTTTATCAGATTAAAATACCTAATGTATTTTTAAGTTCTTTTGGTATGAACATACTTAGAGGACTGTCCCCACTTTCTGGGAAATCGACTATCTTTAGGTAACTTTTCTTGTTGTCTCTAGGTCATTTCTTTGTTCTGGATTCTACTTTGGTATTAATATATCCAGGTATGAGTCAGTGTTTACTAGAGAAACAGCACAATCCGTGTCAGCTTTCCTTTGATTAGTGTTTTTATAGTATACTTCCCCCTCACCTTTTACTTTTAATGCCCCTATGTTGTTATTTGAATTGAGTTTCTTATAGATAGCATATAGTTGGGTTATGCTTCTTGTAAATTCATTCTGGCAATCTCAAGTCACTTACCAGTACAATTATTTAAATACAGGATGACCCAAAATTGTGAGGATTTTTTTTGTTAATTTTTATAATAGGAAATATAAAAAGGAAAATTTAATCAGATATATTCAATAATTTTTCTGTCTATGGTATATCTTAAAATACTCAATACACAGCACAAGGTTACAATATGGTCAGTTGTATCTACTTTCCAAATTCTTTTTGCATTATTTTCTCTGAACAATGCACTTTATACTGTCACACTGGCCTTTCCTTTTTTTTCTGTAGGCAATATATTTTCAATAAAATGTCTCCCCACTAAACATAATAGTGAAGATGTCAATGACTGACATCTAGGTTGGCATTTTGCTATCCCACATTTTTCAATTAATTGGTCTATTAGACCTAATCTAAATTGTAAATGACTTTTTGATAAACAACAAACAACTTCTGTACTGTTTGGTCCAGAAGGTGAATATATATTTTATAATACTTTTCCCTCGCTTTTTCATTATAGGATAGCTTGTTAGACGGTCAGCTCTGTCAACACCACCCACAGAATTATTGTAATCACTGACCACTGTTGGAATTTTCTTCTTTCAAGGTTTATCACTTCTGTATTTTCAACAGTTGACAGTAAAGAGCCATCTTTTTTGTCCTTCCATTTCATAACACAGATTCTTCCTCTCTAATAAACTAACATTTCTCCTTTATTCAGTTTTTTCTTTTGCAGATCTTTGGCACTATTTTCCTATTCAGTCTCACTGTCCCAGATGTATCTGTTTGGTATTGTAAAAGAATATTACTGAGTTCTGGAGAAGCACAAAAATTGTATCTAATGTACTTACAATAAGAGTTTTCATAGACTGTAGCACAAAATTATAGGTTATTTTTCACAAATAAACATGAATTAGTAAAGGAAAATAACCAGAACTTAGTATTAGATTTCATTAGAAACAAACATCAAAGGCAAATACAATGTTCTAAATAAAAAGTATGCAAAAGATAGTTGCTATAAAACAAATAAACATGAGTCTATCTCTTACAAACAAGAATCAACTGGTTGAAATGACACCTGGCTAACCTATGGAATAATCAAGTACATAAACAAACACACTGCCCAAGTGATGCTTGGGGAAACTGCTAAGTGGTTAATCAATGCGTTAAGATCACTTACATTTAATGTAATTATTGCTATGTTTGGATTTAAGTGTGCCAGCTTAGTGCCAGCTTATTTCTGTTTACTCTCTCTGGGTACCTCCCCTTCCCTGCCTTCCTATGGGTAACTTAAACGTTTCTAAAGAATTCATTTTAATTTATAGCCATTTAAAATAGCACTTTCAAGGTTTTTTCCTTTTCTTTTCCTGTAGGGATTAGAATGACTGTTCTTAAATTATTGCACTACTATTATCAACATTTTACCATTTCATGTAAAATGTAATTATTTTAGCATGATTTATTTTATGTTCTTTACAATAACATTATCTTCAGTATTATTCTTCATGCATTTACAAAGGAATTAAGAGTTACATGATTTTTGTGTGTGTTTATGCTGAGGATGTATACACATATTTGCAAATATAGCTCTTACCACTCTTATTCAACATAGTACTAAAAGTCCTAGCCAATTCAGACATGGTGTCACATGCCTGGAAGTCCAGCTAATGGGGAGTCTGAGGCAGAAGGATAACAAGTTCCAGAACTGCCTGGGCAAGTTGTGAGACCCTGTATCAAAATAAAATTTTAAAAGATTTGGGATGTAGCTTTGCACAACAGCACTTGCCTAGCATGTGTGAAGACTTGGATTCAATCCCCAGTACCACAAAAAAATAGAAGTTCTAGCCAGTGTAATAAGGCAAAAACAAAGAAATGAACAGCGTATAGTTATAAAGGAAAAAATAAAAATGTACCTTACTATAGACCATGATTGCCTAAATGAAGGAATTCTTCAAAAACAACTTAGAATTATTAAAAAGTTCACCATGATGACAGAAAATAAGGTTAACATAAATCTTATGTCAATGAACTGGAAAAAAAAACTAATGATACCAAAATTAAAAACACAACCCCATTTGCAGTAGCACCAAAAATTAAAATACTTTGTTTCTAAATCTAAGATAACATGTACAAAATCTGTACTTTGTTCTAAATCTAAGATAACATGTACAAAATCTGTACTTTGTTTCTAAATCTAAGATAACATGTACAAAATCTGTACCCTTAAATTATATAACACAGTCAAAAAAATCAAAGATATAAATAAATGCAAATAGATCTTATACAAAAACTGAAGAATTCAACACTGTAAAGATGACAGTTCTCCCCAAACGACCTACAGGTTTAACACACTGATGATGTTCACACACTCACCTTCATGACAAGGCCATAATGCCATGTACAACTGTCTTACTGGGCAGCTTTTTATTAATTTTGTTAGTAAAAAGATCAATAAAAGTGATTAGATGCATTTGTACCACCAAAGGGTACCACCACGGTACTATTCATCAGATGGGACACTCATCCATGAACCACTGGTCATTTAATTAATGCTAATGTAATTTCTCTCAAAATTCCCTTATGACATTTTTGTTAGGTACACAATAACAATTCTAGAATGTGTATGTAAAAGAAATATAGTAGCTAAAACTATTTTGAAAATGAATAAAGTCAGAGAGCCACCTTACTCAATTTTAAGACTCAGGAAGTAAGTGGCTACAACAATCAAGACAAGTTGACAAAGGGCAGACACAAAGACCAATGAAACAGAAGAAAGAAGTCAGAAATGGTGCCACATTAAGTATGTTCAACTGATTTTTAATGAGCATTAAGAGATTCCATTTTTAAAATAATTTTAGGTTTACAAAAAAAAACTGACCCTAACATAGTTTTATCACTTTCCCTTATTATTAATATTTGCCTGGCTGTGGTGCATTTCTTATTAGTGAATCAATATTCATACCGTACCATTAATTAAAATCCAGTTTAGGTGAAGGTTTATTATTTATGCTGAGCCTATTGTGAGTTTTGATACATGACGACATATATCCACCCCAATCATGCAGAATAGACTTACTGTCCTAAATAAACTTCCCGTGTGCCACTGACCCATTCTTTTTTTCCTTCTCTCAACCCTTCCAAGCTCCTTCAAATCATTGGTATTTTTTTTTACTTTACTGCCCCCATAGTTTCACCTTCCCAAAATGTCATATTGTTGGAATTATACAGTACGATTATAGCCTTCCATACTGGTTTCTTTCACTGAAGGAATTTAAGGTTCCTCAAAAATGTCTTCTCAGATCTTCACAGCTTTTAATAATGGAATGTTATCTCACTGTACAGATATGCAGGTTTATCTACTGAGAAACACTGTGGCTGTTTCAAAATTAGGTCTAATGCAGACAGAAGTTTTCAGCCCATCTAGACAAATACCGTGGACAACAATTGTTGGGTCATACAAGATGCTGTGGTTTGTTTAAATGTCCCCCTCACCCCTAAAGCCTCATGCAGTCACAGAGGCAGCCAAATGTAGCATTTGTGATTGGTTCGTTTTCTAGCACTGGAATTGGTAATGTGAAGGCTGCACTCGCCCAGGGTGGTTAGACCACATCCAATATAAGAGAGGGAAGGAGGCACGCCCTTTCCCCTTTTGCCCTTTTCCCTCTTGTTGCTTCAGCCACCATGAACAGCGGCTGCCCTTTAGCCACACCGCCCTGCCTTAGAGCCAGATGACTATGAACTGAAACCTCGAAAAACTGTTAAGCTAAATAAACCTTTCCTTCCTTCATTTTTGGTGTCAAGTATTTTGTCTCAGCAACGAGAGAAAAATAACCAAGACACAAGAGTAGGCCTCATTTTGTAAGAAAAATTCAAAGTGACTGTATCACATTTGTTTTCTCACCAGCAACCAGAGAGTTGTTCTTGCACTAAGTCCTCATCACCATCTAGTGGTGTCCAACTGAATTCTGAAAAATGTAAAAGTAAATCAATGGTGTTGGAACAAATGGATCTCTCTATAGGCAAAAATTAAATAAACCTTGACCTTAATAACTTCATACTTTTGCAAAAAATAACTCAAAATGAATCAAAGACCTAAATGTGAAAAATAGTTATACAACTTTTAAAAGAAAGAAAATGATCTAGGGTTAGGCAGAGTTAATAGGCATGACACGAAAAATAAAATCCTTAACAGATAAAAAAGCTGACAGACTTCAACAAAATTAAAACTTTGCACAGCAAAGACCTAGTTAAGATAATGAAAAGACAAGCTACAGTCTGGGAGAAAGTATGTGCAAACCATGTATATGGCAAAGAAGTTATATCCAGAATATACTTTTAACTCAAATTAGAAAACAATCAATATAACCAGAAAATAGATAAAAACTTGAATAGTGACAAAAGATACAAATGGCAAATAAGTACATGTAAAGATGTTCAGTATCATTTAGCACTACAGATAGGTAAGTACAGCCAGATGTCTATTAGCAGAACTAAAGTAAGAAATATGCCACACCCTGGTGAAAATGTAAAGAAACTCTCATTCAAGCCAGGCGTGGTGGCTCACACCTGAAATCCCAGCACTCGGGAGGCTGAGACAGGCGGATCGTTGTGAGTTTGAGACCAGCCTGAGCTACAAAGTGAGCTCAAGGCCAGTCTGAATAGCATAGTGAGACCCTGTCTCAAAAACAGGGCTGGGGATCTAGCTCAGCGGTCTAAACGCCTGCCCGGCAAGCGCAAGGTCATGAGTTCAATCCCCAGCACCGCAAAAAAAAAAAAAAAAAAAAAAAAAAAAAGAAACTCTCATTCACCACTGAAGAGAATGTAAAATGAAACACTCTTCAAAACTTCACAGTCTCTCTTAAAGTTAAACATACACTCACCATACCACCCAGCAATTGTGCTCTTATGGTATCTATCCTGGAGTAATGAAAACTTAGGTTCACAATACCCTGCATACACATGTTTGTTGAGGTCTTATTTGTAATACTTCAAAATTGGAAACAACCCAAGTGTATTTAATGGGCAAATGAATAAACTGTGGAAAACCCATGCAGTGGAATGAGTACTACTAAACAAAACAAAAACAAAACAAAAGAATAAACTGTTCTTGCGCTCAAAAAGTTGGGTGGATTTCAAGATCAAAACGCTGAATGAAAATACTAGCTTTGAAAGGTTACATATCATATGATTCTGTTCATATAATATTCTTAAATGACAAAACTATAATGACAGACAAAGAATCAATGGTTGCCATGATATAGGTTTGGGGTAAGAGAATGATTATAAAGAGTTTCTTATACGTGATGAATAGATCCTTACTTTTGATTGTGGCAATGCTTGTAAGAATCTACACATATGATCAAATTTCATAAAATTAAACTAAACAGACACAGAAAGTTAAATATTGCATGGTTTCTCTAATATCAGAGATCCAAAATATAAATAGTTTAGTGATCAAAATAAGAGATGCAAGAAACAGGGAGATAGACTCTACAGAGATAGGAAGGGGAATTGAGAGAGGCAGTGTAGAGAATGGGGAGGAGATGGAAAAATGATCAACGTGTAATACGTGTAGGTACCAATTCCCCAAGATGAATGTAATTATTATGTATCACAAACTAATTTTAAAAAATCACATAACTATGTACATAAAACTATCTCATTCAGCCTGGCCTTGAACTCATAGCAATCCTCCTGGCCTCTGCCTCTGCCTCTGCCTCCTGAGTGCTGGGGATTATAAGCATGCGTCATCATGACCAGGAAAACTGGTCCTTCTTAAACAAGAGGTGTAACTTGCAATTTAGTTAATAGTACCATACCCATGTCAATTTCCTGGTTTCAACACCTAAGATATTATTAAACAGTGAAGGGTACAGAACTCCAAATGCTATCAGTACAGAATTGTTTAAAAAGAAAATTAAAAAACTACATTGGACAAAACAAATCTACACTATATAGTTGTAAAGAAGCATTTCTTTTAAGTGGAATTTTTAAAGTCACATTTTGGAAATTAACACTTTATAAATAATTTTAAAAACAGATTAGCAATTCAAATAGGTTGGAAAAATATTTATCTCAATCTGATTCAACTTCAGGTAAAAATTACACCTATTCAGTTTGAAAAGGCACATATTTCACAAACATTACCAAGAAAGTAAAGGTTTTCTTTCTTTCCAAGTATGAATACAAACACATACACTTTCAGTAACACAAGGGGAAAATAATGATGAATGTTGTCAGGAATATCCTGACATACATTCCACTATCTTCCAGATTAAATGCTTGTTCTTTTAAAAAACTGCCAGTTATTCAAATATACCTAATTCTCATTGCAACTTCTTGAGATACTAAACATTTAAAACTGTTTTAACTGGGTAACTTCCTTTTAAACACTGTTGGAACCATCTATTAGAATATATATAAAGCATGAAATTTTAATCTATGAGCAACCTCTCTCTCCTTTGCCCCAGACAATTTTTCTCTAAACAGTTTTTAGAGATATACATATTAACAGTAGCTTCAACTTTAGTCAATTTTGGGTGCATTTCTTATTCAGACTAGTATTATCTGCTTAAATAGGTGATAACTTGATCTCTCAATTTTCATGCTAAATGTAATTTTTGTCTCTTTTTTATGGACAATGCCAACATTCACCTAATACTTTTCTAACTGAATAATTGCGACTACATTGCACAGGCGGAGTATCCTTTACCTGAAACGTTTGGGACAAGTGTTTTGAATTTAAGAGATTTTTAAATTTTGTAATGTTTACATGAACTTTCCCAGTTAAGTATTTCTAATCAAAAAAATCTAAAATCCAAATGCTCCAAAATCTGAAACAGTCTTAGAATCATAAGTGCTCCAAAAGCTTTAGATATTGAAGCACTTTGGATGTTCAGGTTAGGTATCCTCAATTGGTATACAGAAAACAGGAGGTAAATACACTAATAAAACGTAAAATTAATAAAGGAACTATCTTTCAGAATAAAGTCTAAAGTGCTGGCGTAAGTGATCGGGTAGCTACAGTATGGATACTCAAATTAGGGAACAAAGAATCATAGAAATATAACATATAGTGATACTTTGAACAAGATAAAGATTCAGAAATGGATAAAGGCAGGCTTACAAAAAACTAAGAACTATACATAATGAAAAAATATTGTCAAAGCAGCAGCCAGTTTAGCTGCTTGAATTTTAGAAGCAAGGAGTAGTCAAAAGGACCTCATGTACTGACAAAAATCTTGGCCTTAAAGAAGAATTGTTTTCCTTTTCAAATAGGCAATTAAAATGGATTCAGTTACAGATAAGTTTAGTTGGGGAATAAGAGAAATAGCAGGAAGCTAAGAGGAATTATTAAGTCCAATTACAAACAGAATTATAATTCTCTGGCATGGTTTGGCAAAGCAGAAGCAAATTTACCTGCTCAGAGAAAGAGAAGGGTTTCAGAGGTAAAAAGGAATGGATAAAGACATCAGACTCCAAGTTTGTCTGTGGTCTCTAAGTTTGGATAATTTGTAACAGCACCAATTTCCAGAACTGTAAATTTTTTCCCAACAGTATTTGACAGTGTCTTGGTTACTTTTTTCTCATTGTTGAGACAAAATACCCAACACCCAAAATTAGGGAAGGGAAGGTTTATTTCTTAACAGTTCTTGGAGATTTCAGTCCATACTTAGCTGGTTCCAAGGCAGGGTGGCGTGGCTGACAGGCAGCCTGGCTGCAAGCGGCAAAAGCAAACAGGGCAAAAAAGAGAGAAGCATGCCTCCTTCTCGACCTTATATTGTATGCCAGCTCCACCCCTGGGAAGGTGCAGAAGTCACACCGCCAATGTCAGCAATAGACAATAAAGCAATCACAAACACTAGATTCAGCTGCCTGCACAACTACATGAGGCTTGGGGAGACACCTAGACACACACTCTAACATTCCATCCCTGGCCCCCCAAAGACTCATGTACAACTTTTATGTAAAAGATATTTAGTCCATCTCCAAGAGTTGCCAAAGTCCTAACAGTTTCAGCATTGCTGAAAAGTCCCAGTCCCAAGTCTCTGAAATGTAAGGCAAACTCTTAGCTGCAAGCCCCTGTACAAATAAAAAGAAAGGTAAACCCTTCCAATATTCAATGACACAAAGTATACATTACTATTCCAAAGGGTACAAACCAGGATTTAAACAAATGGGACCAAAGGAAGTTCAAAATCCAGCAGGGCAAACATTAAGTCCCGGAGTTTCACGCTCAGTATCTGAAGCAATATGGTTGCAAGCTCCAAAACGTCTGAGTGACTCCACCCCCATGGTACTTCCAGGGGTTTTAGTTCCTACAGCTGCTCTCTTAGGCCCACTCTGCTCAATTCTTGCAGCTTTCCTTAGATGATCCACACTCCTGGCTTTTCCAAACTTCTGAGGTCTCCACTTTGGCGTCACACTCACAGCTTTACACATTGCCCTCTCAGGGGCATGCTGCCTGGCCTCCTGGGCCCTCTGAAATTGGAGTGAAAACCTTTTAAAGCTCAGAACATGTGCATTCTCCATGTGCCTAAAACCAGTGACACGTGGATGCTGCCAAGGTCCGCTGCCAGCTGGAGCAATAGTCAGGCTTTCCTCTTTCTTGACCATAGGGGTCGAGCGCCTGGATTGGGCACTCTAAACCCGATTGTGAGGAACAGATTCTCTGTCACCACCATTCTGGAACCTCATGTGGCCTCCGCCACCATTCTGGAATGTGGTGCTCTGCAGCTTTCTCCCCTGGCAGTCTTTTACTTTTGGTTTTGAGGCTACAAAGGGTGGAGACCCGCTGCTTCCTGGGATGCCCCCAGGTCATCTTTTTTATTTCTCAGTTCCTTCTCAGCAATGAAGGTTTCAGCTCTATCTTTATAGTCCACAGACTCACAACAGTTTAAATAACCAAGCTGGACTCTTTGCTCTTGATTTCCAACATAAATCTGGCTAAAAGCCCCCAACAATAACCACGTCACAGCCTCAACATTCGACTGCCTTGAAATTTCTTTTGCCAGATTAATCAGGCCACCGCCCTTAATCTAAGTCTCAGGCAAAGTCTCTGGACAGGAGCAAAATGCAGACAAACTTTCCCTTTCTGCCAAGCCATAACACACATTATGTGGAGCCCAACAACCAATGCTGTCCTTCTTTCCAGGAGAAACCTCCAGATCCTGGTCTTTACCGGCAGGCTTTCTATCAGCCTTCTGGTCTCTTGAGCTCCAACTAGAATCCCCTCTACAGAACAGCCTAAGCTGTTCCAGCTCTATGCATACAGGCGTCATCTCTGAACCTTTTCAAACTCTTCCCACAAGTCATTCATCCCCAAAGGCTCTTGAACCACATGGTCAGGTACAGTCACACCAATGATTCCACTCTAGGTACCAAATTCTTTCTTGGTTACTGTTTTCTTGTTGTTGAGACAAAATACCCGACACCCAAAATTAGGGAAGGGAAGGTTTATTTCTTACAGTTCTTGGAGATTTCAGTCCATACTTAGCTGGTTCCAAGGCAGGGTGGCATGGCTCAGGGGTAGCCTGGCTACAAGTGGCAAGAGCAAACAGGGCAAAAAAGAGAGAAGCACATCTCCTTCCCAATCTTACATTGTACGCTGGCTCTATCCTGGGTGGTTACAGAACTCACACTGCTAATCTCAGCACTAGACAACAAACCAATCACAAGCACTAGATTCTGCCAATTGCATGACTACATGAGGCTTGGGGGGCCACCTAGACACATACAGTAACACATGCTGTAGCAGGTTGTTTGCATCATTGAAAGTTCTAAAAGATTCACCCATATTGACCTAAATTATATTCCTAAATTAGTATTGTAGAGATTTAGAGGCCAAGTGTGATAGAAAACAAAGGGAATGCACAGTAGATTTTTTAGGCTGGCAGAACAAACAGTTGAACTAATGAACTATAGTTGCCTAGATAACTGGAAGACAGGGGAGAAATCAAGAAACTAGACTATGGACTTGAAAATTGTTTACTGCTTGTTTAGTAATCTAATGTCATTCCTGGGGGAGGAAGAACTCATATTTATCCACAAACATATACATAAAACATTAACACAGGCCACTCTAGAAAATTTAAATCATGGCAAAATATCATTACATACTAATAGAGAAGCTGAAGTAAAAAAACAGTAACAATACCAAATGCTGCCAAGGAGAAAGGAATGCAGAGAAATCATGTATCTTGTACATTGCTGGTGCGAAGGCGTAACAGAATGAATACGGCATTCCAGATAATAGAAGTTACTGTACTCATAAAACTAAATGTATACTTTCCATATAACCTAGCAACTGCTCTCCTTAGCACTTATCACCAAGAAATGAAGACTTATTTTTATACAAGCATACCACTGTTCACAGTAGTTTTATTAATAATAGCAAAAACTGAAAACAATCCAAATGTTTATTAAAGGTGAATGGTTAAACAAATCTTGGTAACTCAATACAATGGAACACTACTCAACAATATAACAGAACTGACCTAAGTAACACCTGGATCTCAAAGGCATTGTGGTTAGAAAAAAATTCAATCTCAAAGGATAATGTACTGTATAATTCCATTTACACAACATTCTGGAAATGACAAAACTATTAGAGACGGAAAACAAGTAGTACCATAGTTGCCAGGGGATAGGTACAAGGTAGGGGAAGGAGATTTGGTTTTGTGGCAATAGAATCATTCTGGTTTTTTACTGGGATGGTAGTTACATGAATCTACATATGGGATAAAAATACACAGAGCTACATGTGATGCTAATGAACACACAAAAAATGGGAAAAAAGACTAAGTTCTATAATTTAGTTAATAGTATTATAACAATGTCACATTCCTAAGTTTTTATATTGACATTGCACTACAATTATGTAAGATGCCAACACTGTGGGAAGCTGGATGAAAAGTTTTTTGCAACTTCCCACAAATCTCTTATCTGAACAGAAAAATCAGAAAGAAAACGTTCATTAACATAGTCTTACATACTACACTGCAATTAAACTTCAAGAAATTATTTGTTGAGTTTTGGCAGTATCAGAGAATACCTTTAATTATCTGGAAAAGCTATTAAAATAATATTGCTCTTTCCAACTACATATCTGAGGTAGGTGAGATAAACTAGATAGTTACTCAAGCATCACTGGCAAATAATTTTACCAATTACCCCTATGTAATGAAAGAATTCCTAATCTACAGGATTTGAAGAACTAGTGTGGTAAACGCAACAGGGTACTTGAGAAGGTGGTGCCCTGGGAGTGGGTATGAATATCCACACCTCTAATTTCTTCCTCTGGACCTTATCTTATGCACCCCTTCCACTTGTTTTTGAGTTGTATCCATTATAATAAACCAGTAATAGAATGTAAAGTGCTTTAATGGGTTCTGTGAACTGTACTAGTAAATCACTGAGTCTGAGGAAGAGTTTCAATAGCCAGGTCATCAGAAATATAAGTAGCACAGACTTGTGATTGGTGTTGTAGCTCAGTCTCTTGGCACTGACCCCTTTAACTAGAGGAATCTGACACTAACTCCTGATCATGTCAATACTGAACTGCAAGATACCTGCTTGGTGTTTGGGAAAACCAAAATTGACTGATGTGAGGAAACTCTTACTCATTAGGTATCAGATTGTTGATTTTATACACATATAAATAAACACATAAGGAATTAACAAACATCAAATTTAAAATTATAATTTCTCGACTATAGTTAAGCATAAAGAAAATTTAAGATAGTATGTTAACAAATGTTTAAGTCAATTCCATAAAGTCCAAAGTTATGTTCTCATTTTGAAATAAACACTTAAACTCTATGAGTTCCTTTTCTGGCTGTTTGAAAAACTTAGAAAAATATTTTCATTAGTTAGTAAGTAAACAAGCAGGAATGCAAGTAAGTAAACAGTATTTTATCTTCTTTGAATTGATAAAAATACAAAAAGAACAGCTCCAGTAAGAATTACAGCGAAATAGAAACTCTTGTAGTCTGCTGGTGAGCATAATATAGTGAGGCCCTTTTGAAAGACATTTTGAAAAATCCATTCATTCTAAGTACTTTTTGATTTAGAAATCTTAAGGCTAGAAGTAGATTTTCTATTCAAATACACAAAGATATATTCAAGAAAAAAATTCACTACAGCAGTTAATAAACTTAGTTTATTCTCATCCAGGAAAACACATGGAAAGATGACAAAATAGACAAGGAAAAGAAATAGCAGGGAGTAAGGTAAAGAAATTTGAGACCAAATTCAAAAAAATTAGTGCTAAAAAAATACAATGCCAGATTCTTCAGGCAAGGTCTTACAAGTACTACACAGAGGATATCAATGAACTAGACATCTTGATAACCTTCAACTTACAAGGGATGATGTAACTCTTAAGTGACAATCGTCAAAGGAATGTGTATCTATCTCATTGGCCTAGAAAGGCATGTGCTTCAGCACGTTCATTCTAAAGGAATACAGATCTGTTTCCAGTCCTCAGTTAAGCTAACCCAAATGGCATATCTCCACACCTTCTGTTTTTACTCTATCCTCTTCTAACAGCATAAAACTTGCAGCCTAAGTTCACATAGGAGTTGAGAGTTTATGAACTATTTTCATGTAATTACATTTGATTTTCAAAACGACTGAGAGGCAAGTACCCCAGTTAGTAGTACTCCTATTTAGCAGAAGAGTTAACCAAGAGTTAGAGAAATTAATTTATCAAAATACTATAGCGTGACATGAATCTGACAACATTACAGTATTTGTGGCAAAGGAACATATTTATTAAGCAGTTGATATATGCCAAGTACTGATCAAGTATTTTTAAGTGATCTCATTAAGTTATTTCAATTATTCTAAAGCAGATTAATCCAATTACATATAACAAATCTTAAAGTCAGAAAAATCAAATGACTTATCCAAAACAACACAGATCATAATTGGTATAATGAGACTAACAGAGTTCTAACTCTTAAAACAAATTGATATACACCTCCTCTACTTTAGATTAAGGAAATATAAATAATCATATAAATAATCAAGATTGGACACATGTACCAAGGTAAATGTTTGATAGAAAAAAAGATTTGAGGGCTGCTGGAGATATAGCTCAGTGGCACAAGTGCCTGCCTGGCAAGTGTGAGGTTGTGAGTTCAATCCCTGGTAGCAAAAAAAAAAAAAAAAAAAAGAAAGGTTTGAAAAGGTAGGATTGCTTTCTATTAAAAACCAATAGAACACAGAAAATTCAAATATCTATCTTAAAAATATCATCCCCCTCCCTCCCCCATTTGAGTACCAATGCCACAGGTTACAACATTCGGTTATGGTCATTCTGTCATTTAAAAGAGAAATGGTTTCCAAAAATTTATCTAAATGAATAATTCCCATAATTTAGAGGGTTTTTTGTTTTTTGGGGGGCGGGGTGTGTTTGGTCTTTCTGAGACAGGGTTTTGCTATGCAGTTCAGGCTGACCTTGAACTCACTTTATAACCCAAGCTGGCCTTGAACTTGCAGTGATCCTTCTGTCTCAGCCTCCTGACAGCTGGGATTACAGGCAGGCACGACCACACCAGACCTAAATTATTTTCTACTGAATGGTGCCTTTCTGAAAAATATACTAAAGATACATATAATAATTTATAAGTTTAAATTCAATACCTTAGAGATTAATCTCTTAAGTCTATTTTCCATTAATAGAATATATAGATAAATCTTTCAATAAATGACCATTAAGAAGTGATGTTGTAGTTCAATTCAGAAAAGAACTTAACTCTTCCATCCTAGATCCATGAGTGAATTCTTAGTAATACTGACAATAACACATGCTTATTTTAAAGCTATTATTTTTGTCTGTAAAGAAAGAGAAAAAAATGAGTAATTCAAATGAGTAAAGAAGAAACTTGATGTTCAGAGACTTACTTGGGTACTAAACTATATTAAATTTGACTCAGTTTACAATCTGACACCAAAATGACACAATCCCCTCCCTCAATTCTCCCGTTAAATGGAGATAATATTTAGCTAATTTCCACCTAAAAAGGAATGCACTTAAAAGTAATACACAGAAAAGAAAAAGCAGTTTTAACAAAAGATCTGAAACTGGGGCTTTGGTTCTGAAGTCTTATTAAATTTCAGTGTGATATGGACAAAAACTCTTTCTGTGCCTTAGGCTTTTTCATTTGAAAAATGAATATAGGAGGCTATATGACATGATCGGCATTTGAAAGTGCTAAAATTTTTACTAAGTCTTAATCCAAAGTACCTCCAGAGATAATCAATTTTGCATGTTTAATGAATAGTAGGCACTCAAGAAATACTTTCGATCTGGAAAATCAATTCTAACAAAATTGCTAGGTCAGTCTGGCAAGCACAAGGTCATGAGTTCAATACCCCCCACCCCGTACCAAAAATTAAAAAAAATCCCTAGGTCTAAAACATCTTGGACTGTGAAGACACCATCATACTTAAATGTTCTGAGTATATTTACATACTGGAGCATTAGCAATTTATCAAAATTAAAAAGCTTATTAAAATTGCCATGCCTATAGGTAACTATAACTGCCATGCAAACACATATTTTGGCATACTCTAACATGTTAACCCAAAAATGCTACCTAATACATTCTCAACATTTCCCGAAGTGTATTTCTACAACATCTAACTAGTTCCAGGTCAGGTTCAAGATGTATTTCAAACATAATTATACTGTTTTTGTAACAGAAATTATTTGTGTTATTTGCTTCAAAGCACATTATTCACAAGGGACAAGACTTACTTGAGAATGTGTATGAGAATGTATTTGGATAACAAAGCTTTTTCTGAGGAGCAACTATTAATCTCTCAATGTTTTACTGCTCACAGCCCAACTATTCAGTAGTAAACATGAATCACTTAAACATATTAGAACAGACATTTTTACAAATTAAAAATTGGTATTTTGAAAACAAAATCAGTAAGTGGACCAACAAAGTTATCAATAAGTGGAGCAATGAAGGCTTAAAAATAAAAGCTCCAATAGTATACCCAGCACTAAAATTTCTGTGGGGTTATTAGATATGACTTTATAGTTGTGACTAAGAAAATAAGATAGTAACGTGGAAGAAATGCAGTAGAAATAAATACCAAGCCTCTCTTAGTTGCCACCCAGCTCTTCCTACGGGACAAAGAACAAGTAAAATGGAATGCAGTCATATAAATTCAAGAATATATTCAAATCAGAGAATAGCAGGAGGCTTGCCTACCAGCTGTCAGTAAGATTTTTTTCAGAGCTGGGTAAGGTGGCATGTGCCTATAATCCCATGAGGCTGGGGCAATAGGATCACAAATTTAGGGAAGCTCAGGTAACAAACACAGCAAGACTCTCATCTCAAAGAAAAAGAAAGTATTTTTCAAATATGATACCACTCAGAATAACAAATTATTTCAACACTCAACTCACGTTATTATGTCAAAGGCCTGAAAGTAAAACTATTCTAGTGGCAGAATCTAGAGGATGAAAATTCAATTTTCAGATTCAAATGAAAGTTCGACTTTTAGATTCAGATGAAAAAAGAATCAGTAACTAAAATATACTAAAGAACTTTGCTTTCAGAGACCTCATTTGTCATCAATAAGATAGAAGAGTCAACAGTGAACAGAGAAATCATGCAGCTTGAAAGGGCAAGCCTCTTCCAAAGAAAAACAAGTATAGATTAATCATACGTACAGTACTAGTAAAATTACTATACTTCAGGAATTTTTAAAAGAATCCTTTGAGAACATAGGCAGAAATACTGCTACCTAAAAGAGGGAGAAAAGGGTAATCAATCCTAGAAACCAGTAGAGGAATAACTATACGGTCTGAGGGAAAAAGTATGCCTCAAGAACTTATTTTCAGTCTAACGATATAGTCCATTATAAAAACAACAGCTTAACATCATCAAATATGCAAAAAACTCAAGAAATACTGTTCCTATGAACTGCTCCTGAAGAAAACACTAGAAGATAAAGTTCAGCTATGCAAAAGAATAAAAAGAGGAAACCCTTGTTGGTTTCCTATTATCTTGTTTTGAAGTCCTATAATGTTTTTATGCTTTTGTTTTCATTGGTTTTATTCTGTTGTGTTTTATTTGATTTTATTATGTGTGATAGTATGGACTACTGTTTTGAAGAAAATGAGACATTATAGCAACCATTGTTCATTTCCTGTTATCTTGTTTTGAAGTCCTGTAATGCTTTCATTCTTTTGTTTTGGTAGGTTTTAGTCTGTTTTCTATGATTTGATTCCAATATGTGTGAAGGTATGGACACCTATTTTGAAGAAAACAAGAGACATTATGGTAGCCATTGTTGATTTCCTATTGTCTTGCTTTGAAGTCCCCTGATGCTTTCATTATTTTGTTTTGATTGGCTTTACACGATTTGTTTTGTTTAAATTTATTGTGTGTGAAGGTACCGACAACTATTTCGAAGAAAACAAGAGGCACTATGGTAGCCACTGTTGATTTCCTGTTGTCGTGTTTTGAATTCCTGTGTTGCTTGCATTGTTCTGTTTTGTTTTCTCTTTAAAATTAAAAAAAAATTTTTTTAAAATAAAAAAACTGCAGCAAAAAAGACAAATTTTGAGCACTGATTCCATTTAAATAGTGGTCTAAACTTTTTAATATACTTATGGTTGCAGAATATAAATGTGTAATTCCTGACAATGTGGTATAACAAAATTGTGTAAACAAACTGAGACACGCTCATACCTTTTTACTGCACTGCTCTATATAGTTAAGTATATTTCTATTATTATACCCTGATCTAGCTCAATCCTTTAGCTATAAATTTGAGGGAATAAACATAACGCCAGAATAAACTTACATGAGATGAATACACCCATTAAAAGAAAAGTCTCAGATTAGATCACAAAACAGAATTATATGAATACATGACTCCCCTACCCCCAAATATGAAGAAAATAAAAAGGTTACATACTTTTTTCAAAATGATACAGACATTACATAGGCACAAGGATATTGAGAGTAGCATTAATTCTTAAACCTATGTATCCACCAAAAGGACTGGTTAGATTAAATGTTAGTGTTGAAGCAATGAACACTAATTATTTGAAAGAATGGAGCAATAATTATGTACAGGTATGAAACAATTCAGTCAGTATAGTAGTATCCTCTTATCTATACTTCTGCTCTCCATGGTGATTTTAGCTATCTTCAATAAATTACAATCTGAAAATACCAAATGAAAATTCCATAAACAAACAATTCATAAATTTTAAATTATGCACCCATCTGAACAGCATGAAGTCTGATGTGCTCTATTCCACCTAGGATGTAAAATCATTCCCTTTTCCAGTGTCCTTACACTGCATATGCTAAGCTGACTCAGTCTTCATATCTATTGTCCTACTGTAATAACTGTTCTATTATTATATACTGTTAATCTCTCACTGTGCTAAATTTATAAATCAAACTATCACTGGTAGGTATTTAAAGGACAGAACATTATATACACACAAATATATACACACATACAGTTCAACACAATCCAGTTTCAGAAATCCATTGAGTGTTCTGAAATACAGCAGATAAGAACTACTGTACAGCAAACAGGCTAGTGATGATTTTAGCCAGTTTGCTGGAGTTCAACTTTCAGTTCCATAATTTATTAGCACATTGCTTAAAGTTTCTGTGCCTTGATTTCTTCCTCTGTAAGAAGGAAACAGTATCTGTTTCTCAGGGTTATGATGAATAATAATATCAAGTATTTGTTAAAACAGGGCCTAGAATAGACAAAACACTATATAAATGCTAGATATTATCATACATACGTGAGAAAACTCTGAGCTGTAGAGGCATTAATATGCTCCCATTTATGAAAATTACATAGGAATAAACTCTCCATATATGTGTAAAACATCTGTGAAGAATACATAAAACTGAACATACAAGACCTAAGTTCAATCCCCTGTGTGCACACACACGCACACAAACCTATAAAAATAAATAAATAAATAAAACTAGCACTGGTTTATCAAGAAGAGAAACTAGAAGTTTCAGAGTGTGAGAGAAATTTTTATACTTCTGTAATCTTTTGAATTTTATACTATATGCATTGAACAGACAGAAACTACTACTTACAGTACCTTTAAAAACATTAAAGGAACCTAGTATGACTGAACACAATGCCAGTTTTCTGGTTAGCTCTGACTACTAAGCTGTTACAGTTTGTATATAGATGGCCCCCCCAAGCCTCATGTAGTCACGGAAGCGGCTGAATCTAGTATTTATGATTGATTCGTTGTGTAGCACTGGGATTGGTGGTGTGAGTTCCGCACCCGCCCAGGGGTGGAGCCGACATACAATGTAAGGTCGGAATGGGGGCGTGTTTTGCTCTTGGCGCGGTTTTGCTCTTGCCGCTTGTAGCCACCATGAACGGCTGCCCTCTTTTGCTCTGGCTGCTGCCTTGAAGTGTTGCCCCAGTGCCATGCCACTCTGTTTTGGAGCCAGCTGATTAT
>RJWT010008117.1:0-26675 GCA_004365215.1 Cuniculus paca
CTTCTATGAGTTTTGTTATAGATGCATCCTGGAAGTGGAATCATAATGTATCCTACTGTGACTGGTTTATTTCACTTAGAATAATGTCCTCCAGATTCACTTTCTTGTGGCACATAGCAGGATTTCTTTTTCAAGACTGTATTATATTCTGTTGTGTGTATGTAACAAATTTTTCTTCATTTGTTGGAGAACATGTGGATTTTTCCTACATCTCAGCTATTGCTCATACTGCAGTAAACATGGTATGTAAATAGCTCTTTCATTTCCTGATCAAAAAAATATATATATATATATGAAGAAGCACAAATGGCAAATAAGTATATGAAAAAAATGTTCAACATCATTGGTCACTTGAGAAATACAAATTAAAACAACACTAAGACACTATCTCACTGCAGAAAGAATGGCTATCATCTAGAAACCAAGCAATAACAAATGCTGGTGGGGCTGTGGGGGAAAAAAGGAACGCTTCTCCACTGTTGATGGGAGTGTAGACTGGTGCAATCACTGGAAATCAGTGTGAAAATTCCTCAAAATCTAGGGCTAGAGGTCCCATTTGACCTAGCTATTTCCCTTCTTGGTAGCTTCCCAAAAGAATTAAAAGCATCATACCACAGTGATAAATGCATACGCATGTTTATAGAGGCACAGTTTGTAATAGCTAGATTTTAGAAACAGCTCAAATGCCCACCAACTGATAAAGATGTGTTTTTCTATTTTTAAATGGAGTGCTACTCAGCCATGAAGAAGGATAAACTTGAGACATTTCTAATTAAATGGATATACCTTGAGATCATACTCTTAAGAGAAATAAATCAGACCCACATATTTAAATACGGCATTGTCTCTCTGGTGTGAGAAACTGAAAGTGTAAATGAGGACCAAAAAGTATAATAGATTTTGTGAAATAGGAAGAAATTGTTCAAATGGAAAGGAGAACTAGGGAGCCAGGAGGGGGAAAGGAAGGAAGGAAAAAAATGAGAAATGAAGGATAAAATGGAAACAAAGCTGTGAAAATAAGAAAGAGAAGAGGGGTTGAAAGAAAGGGAGGGAAACAAAAAAAAGAGGAATCAAGATATGTCATGTACAGGTACAAGTTCCCTTTGATGAATGTGATATTTTTATTTGTTCACTTATTTTTAATTAAGTTAATTAGTACACTTAAAATATACATAATTATCACATAGAGATTCAAGATTCCTCCCTGTCCTAATGATAATGAGAAGTGAAAAGAACCTCAAAGTCAAATTGGTAAGAGCAATAACTCAACTATTTAGAAAATGTATATGTAATGCATAAATTGCTTTTCCTAATAACCCATGTAACAACTGGATAATGTTGTCTCAATTCAAGTTTAAATATGTGGGTCCTCTAGCTCATGCTAGCAGAGCTAAAGTGATATTCCCATTTATTTTTCTTCTTAGGTTTCTATGGAAACACCTTTTGAGTTGGGCTTTGGCAAAAGAGAATATTGTGTTTTATTTTTAAATAGAATGATAATGAATTTATCTATGCAAAGGAAAAATGTTTAGCAGATTTCTGAACCCAGGCTAAAGTGTGATTTCATCATTTATTTGTCTCCTAAGAGAGCTAACATCATTAGAGACAACATTCCTAAGGGTTTGCATGTGTGCATTTGAGAAGAAAATTATTCCTCTTCCTTCAATAAAAGGCATAGATTATTTATTTGGCTACACTTATGAAGCTACTTTTATTTCCATGCAAAACACATGTTAAGGGATGTCAAATTTCACAAACTCTGATTCTTTTATTTTATTTTATTTTATTTTTGCGGCACCAAGGATCAAACTCAGGACCTCACACTTGCCAAGCAGGCACTTAGGCCGCTGAGCTAAATCCCCAGCCATAAACTCTGATTAAATTTTAAATTCAATTAAGTTTTAATTTCAGTGGTTCCTGTTTATTCTTAACATGGAATATATTGGTAAAAAAATGCAAAACATACAAACACACATAGACTCAGCTGCCGATTCCAGTTATAAATATAATGTCCCATAAGAATAGAAACTGAACACATATAAAATATATTAATTTTTCTAAGAAAATAGCATACTTGGAATAAAATATTTATGCCCATCCAAAATTTAACTTCTTAGAATTTAATGATTAAAATTTTAAAAGTCTGTGTAAGTCTTACAACATTTTTTTTCATTTTTAACTATCATTCCCATTTAGTGTTAACTTTGTCTATCCTCCACAAGGAGATCCTGTGGATCAGTTTACAGGGGCATTTTTCCACCCTAATGACCAATTCAGTTGCCCTTGAGGTCCACGGACTAGACATTCAAATAAGTTATTGTTCTGTCTTAATAAGAATTAAGACAAGTTCTGTTAGAAACATGAAAGAAAAGTGGAGCGTGTCCTCATCTATACTATGCTATGTTTAAAACTGATCAATTAAAGTAGTAGTGGGGGAAACAGCTATAAAGAAGATAGCTGATTCATTCTCTCTCTCTCTCTCTCTCTCTCTCTTTCTCTCTCTCTCTCTCTCTCTATCTCTATCTCTATTTGAAATCTGTTCTGGTTCTAAACGAAAAGAAATGGGAGTGACAGTAACAAACAAGATTCTACCAACATATATTGCAATGTGACCACAGCACTCTTATATTTGAAACTTAAGAAGGAAACAACTGCATTCCAAACAGCTAAATATGCAGGTCCGGAATATTAAGGTATTTTCAACTGCCACATTCACTCCAAAGCCCGTTAATCTCCTGCAGCTTCTCAAAGAAGAAGCACATGTCTGCCTAGCTAGATAATAAAGTGGTACACACAATGCACCATTAATGTCACAGGAAAAGACAGAAGAAGAGTAAGATTGAAGCTTAAGAAGCTGTTGTTTCTTAGTTTTTTAGTACTATTGCTTTTTTTGTTTTGTTTTGTTTTGTTTTTTTGCAGCACTGGGGATTGAACTCACAACCTTGCGCTTGCCAGGCAGGCACTTAGGCCGCTGAGCTAGATTCCTGGCCCTTACTATTGCACTTTTAAAACTAAGAAACTTAATAATGGGGATATGTTCTGAGAGATTTATTGCTGTGAGCGCCATAGAGTGTATTAATAAAAACCTAGGCGGTATATTTTAATCACATGATGTGACCTCCTCATGCAATCAAGAGGTGTGGTAAACACAAGTTGTGTAAGGATGCTGCTAGTACAGCAAGACATACTGTTTTATTACACACTTTTAAAAAATTAGTAACTCACTCTAAAATAATGATAAAAGGTATGGTAAATACATAAACCAATGGCATAGAAGATACAAGGGGATGTATCTTGCTATAATTCAGTGCCCACAAACAAGTAAATTAGGGTATGTGTCAACTGACCAGATATTTTTTCATAACTAATACAAGGATAAAAACAAAATGGATATTTACATTGTCCTCCTCCTTTGTTACTTTTTATGCCTGTAGTTTTAAATATTGAATAAAATTTTATCAAGAAAAAACATTAGTTCCTTTTCTATGAAGAAAATTAACCTACATTTTTATTTTGATTTTTGTCTCATTTCTCCATCCATAGGCAAACTTTTCTTGCCCACTCCCCAGTACTATGGTAAATCATTTCCCTTAAATCCAGTTGCCTACTCAAAATTCTAATGAATTAGGTACAATTATGACAAATATATTTAAGTTAATGCAAATTTATTAAATCTATATTTAATATTTTCTCAATTGGTTGTATTTATTTAAATGCTGTTTAACTTATCCATGCGGTTCATCTTACCATCTTTGCTCCATCAGACAGACACACCTTTCTTTCCTTCATTTGTGAACAGTGAGAGTGTTTTATGGAATGGCTGACTTTTCTCTCGTTTGCTGTTGCCACGTAATGCCCCATTATTTTGCTCCCTTCCCAGACAGGCCTCGTCTGGCCCACTTCTGTACCACCTTCTCCAAGTCTCTGGGCTCAGAGCACTGACACTCCAGCCACTGCGACAGTGTCTTTAGTCCTTCGCTGAGGGCTGTGCCTCTGGATAATGTAAACTGTCAAACCATTGTTAACTCACAGTCGTTTGCAATAAAGAATCGAAATAAATTAACCTCAGCCTCTATATGCTACAGGACATTGTTCAGAAGTTTTTTCTAATTCCTTTTCATAAAATTTAGAGACTGCATGACATCAAGCAGAGCAAACCATTTCACCCTTGTCCCCGTAGCTAAAAATACATGCTCCAAATGTAGGATTACAAACCTGAGAAAACGAGCTTTTTTTCAAGAGGGATGGTTGACATTTTAAGACATAATAACTGCTTCTAAAAGTTATAGGCTTTAAACATGAGATGAGAGGTTGAAATTCCTCATGAAGTAACATTTTTAATATGGAAAGATAATTCTGAAATCTTACAATGTGGTATATAAAAACCAAATTTACTAACTAATTATTTTGCAATATAAGATTTTTATTATTTGACAGTCTTTGCTTCAAAATTGTTGTGTAAAACAAGTTCCCTGTAAATTTAAGATTTTTCTCTCTAGAGATTATTAATCACCCCAACTACTCTGACAAAGAAGATAAAGGATGGAGAATTTTAAACCTGTTTTATCTGGAAGCATACTAATTGAAGTCTTTAAAAAAACAATTTCAGTTGTCAACTTACATCTGCTTTTATTGTATAAAGCAGAGGTCACAGACTTGTCCAAAAACTGAAAGGAGACAGACTTTCTTTTCTTCATTTATCTTTTCTTTCTTTTTCCCCCTTTTTTGAGACATAAAATTTCAGGATTATCACATAAATATTTAGGTTTCTGGTTTCTTCTCAGAAAAACCAGAGGATCTGGCAATGCACATTTCTACTGGCAAAAGGCAGCTGGAGTTAAAGATTTGAATTCTCTTTTGAGTACATCATGAGCACTGAATTTCCCTGGAAGTCTTCTCATACACTATTGTTTATAGCATAACACCGCCTTTGTCTTTATCTTCATGTGCCTTTTTCCTCGTTATGCCTGTTTTCAATGTTCTTTCTCTTATAAAGACAACAATCATTGGATTTAGGGCCCACTCTAAGTCTATATCATGTCTTCTTGAGATCCTTATCTTCATTTCCTTGGCAAAGACTCAATTTCCAAATACAGTCACATTTGCGAGCATGTGAAGGAGAAAAGAGAATTTTGATTTATCTTTTTTAAGGTATACAATTCAGCCTATTATACACCAATATTTTGAAGATTTAAATGAATGTGTGGTCAATTTTAATTATTTAACCACCAGGCACTTTCCAATTTAAATTCACTTGTATCATAAAGCCAAGCTATAAATGTGAAATTTTTCTTTGACTCAAAAATTGGGATCTTTGCTGACTTATAATTAATTGCATCTCATAAGCAAGTACTAAGATTACATTGAAATGAAGGAGGTCTGACAATTTAAGTTACAAACTTTTAAATCAGAGCAGATACTATTTTTTTCCTTTTGGCCAAAGTCTTTCAAGGTGAGATGTGTGGGCCTCTGTAACGGTATAGTGGCAGGCCAGTGCAACTTTTACTTAGCAAGAACCAATTGTAGTATGTCCCAAAGTTTTGAAGGTCAGTGGTAGCTTAAAATTGCACATAGTGGGAATATTTACCCCCAAAAATTTGGCAAATACTCTAAATCAAGGGCCCTCCTTATCAAATAGTCCACAGGTTGCTTGACTCTTTCAGAGAAAAAGTAATTAATTATTTTTGCCCACCCATATTTCATTAATACTGAATGCAACATTGTTATTGTCCCCCAAATATTATTACTTCTTCTAATCATTATTTCTTTAAATGATGCTCAAGGGCAACAAGGATAGCTACAAAGTTTGAAAAGGTGAATTAGTCTCAGCTAATGATTTTTTTTTATTTTGAAGAGACTAAAACCAAATGAAATAAAACAGAATAGCACCAATCAAAACTAAACAATGAACATAGTACAGGATTTCAAAGCAAGATAAAAGGAAATCAATAATGACTACCATAATGCCTCTTGTTATTGTCAAAATAACTGCCCATACCATCAGGCATAGTAAAATCAAACAAAATAGAACAGAGTAAAACCAATAAAAACAAAACAATGAAGGCAATATAGGACTTCAAAACAAAATAATAGTAAAACAACAGTGGCTACCATAATGCCTCTTGTCATCTTCAAAGTAGCTGCCTATACCATCAGACATAATACAATCAAACAAAACAGAATAAAATCAATCAAAACAAAACAATGAAAGCAATATAGGGCTTCAAAACAAGATAATAAGAAATCAATAATAGCTACCATAATATATTTTGTTATCTTTGAAACAGCTGTCCATGCCATCAAATATAATAAAATCAAACAAAACAAAACACAGTAAAACTAAACTAAACAGAACAATGAAAACAATATAGGTTTCAAATCATGGTAATAGATTAACAATAGCCACTGCCTTCCCTCTTTAGACATTTCCTCCCCTTTCACTTTCACAATATGTATTGTGCCTTTTGGATCCCACTAACTCCTTTAGTTTTTTTATACTGAGGAGACAACACAATGTTCACCCAAGTGTAATGAATTTTAAGATCCTTTGCATAAGACTGGAATTTTAAAGTTATCAGATTAGTGACTCAACTTCAGAAAAGTATAAAAGTAATGAAAGTGTAGCAGAATTATCTCTGTTCAAATATATAATATTTTAGTGAAAATGTGGAAATTGAATTTGAATATGTTCTGACAAATATTCTATGAATAAAATGTTTATTTACAAATAAAAACAAAATTAAAATATTTTTTAAAATATAGCGTTGGATAAGATACCCAGCCAACTCAATTTCTATGTCTTGTCTACTATAAGGTTACATGAACAGTAACACAAAGATCTCTCATTTTCAACAAAGAACAGTGACCTTTCTAGTAATCAGTTTTAAAGTTTACCAGAATAAGTACTTGCTAATGTTTTGAGGATGAGATTGATTAACACAGTAAATTAATTTAAGGAGATGAAAACACAGAGGTACAGTGTTGTACTTCTCATAGGAAAAAAGAGGTATAAGTTCTGTTGTCACAGAGGTACTTGTTAAACTAACTACAAAGTTAACAAATCATATTCACAGGGAAAGTAGAATGAGCTGTATGGAAAATTCCTTATTCAGTGGTGCTGTTAGATGTCATTTAATATTCATTACAAACAACATGGAGGAGAATATGCTATGGCACAAGAAAATGTACACTGGAATCAGAAATGATATGTGAACTGTACGCATATAGGAAAGAATATTGCTGGACAAATAAAAAAAAAATACACCTGAATACCAGGCCTGTAATGCTTTCTGTATAGAGAGATGTTAGCAGCCACCAACCTGCTTCATCATTTTGACTCATTATTGAAAGAAAGACTTCAAATTTTAAATATGGTTTGATTAATTCATCAAACTTTTATTGCATCTGACAGGCACTGGTTTGGGTAAAAGTTACATCAATGGTGACAGCAGGCAACAACATATCCGGCCTTCTGAACGTTTTGTAGAAGGAAACAGCCAATAAACCAAATCAATGAGTTGATATATGATAGATTTTGCTTTACATAGATGACAATTCCATGGAGTTCGATTTAATACGTTAGAAGATGATGCCTAGCAGTAACATAAACAAAGCAGGACAGAGTGGGAGAGTGTTTGGGGATGGAGAGTAGGTTAAAGAAAGGGCCGTGAGAAGTAAGGGAGGCCTTCAGTGGGACATCCTGCTGAGTGAGGGGCAGAGTAACTGACAGAGAGGGCAGGACCACACTGTTCTTTCAAAAGGTGATCACAGGAGATTTTCAAAATATGTTCGAGATAAAAACATTTCTTCATAAAATTATAGTACCAGAAAAGATGGTTTATATAGACTTGTTTAAATGGTGTGTCTCAGAGATACATGCAGTACCACAAATAGACACTGAATGGCACAATTTTAATGTTGAGATTGACATGAAGGTTTCTTAAGTAGACCAACCAGTGGGACAAGCAACTTGACTGCCAAGGGTTTAGCTTTTCTCTGATGTTTGGCATTGAAAGAAACTCAGCTTATTTTTAAGCCAAATTCAAGTCCTGCAACAAAACATAGGTTACTTTTTCAATGCTGATTGCTATCTTAAAAGTAAAAACTTCGAATGGTGCCTAGAATATGCTAAAGACTAAATAAGAAATAAGAGCTTCATAACTGTTGTGTTAACTTGATAGATTTGAAGACATAAAAATCAGTGAGGTGTATTAAGTATAAGCAAATCTGTGTTCCAGTTTGAAGTCTATAAGCTTCATTTCATCTAGTATATAAACTCATTTTCTAATGCAATCATTCAAGCCTAAATAAAATAAGGGGTCAAGGGAAATATTGTTATACAAAAATAAAATGCAGTGCTTGAAAATAGTTTATTCTTTTCCTTGCATGCTCCTTTTTACCCTCATGTACATGTCTCACTTGCTTTAATAAGAAAGCCACTCTGTCGTCTCCTTGAAGGTTTACAAATCCCAACCTGTGAAGTCTAAATTTAGAAACTGTTATCTTAAGTACTCAGATAGATCTTTAAAGTTTTATGGGAGTTCAAATAAGTTCCCCTAACAAAGCATTCTTGTTTGAATGTCCTCCCTTCCCCTACCTACCGAAAGTCATGTGTTGAAAAGCAATTGCTGGTGGATAGTATTAAGATGTAGGGCCTTTAGGAAGTAGTTAAGGCATGAAAACAGGGTCTTCATGAGCAGGACTGGGGATCTTATAAAAGAGCTGGAGGATTGAGTTTGTTCTTTCTGCCCTTTCTCCCTTGTGAGGACACAGATTTTGCCCCCTCCAAGAGGATGCAGTAATGAGGCACTGTCTGGGAAGCAGAGAGCAGTCCTTACCACACGAAAAACCTACAGTGCCTTAGTCTTGAATTTACGCTCCAGAACTACGAGAAATAATTTTCCATCGTTTACAAATGACTGAGTATGTGGTATTTTGTTATACCAGCAAAATGCACTAAGACACAAGGACATGCTAATCCTTTACAATCTGGCATTACTTTCCTTTACTCATATATTTGAAAGACATTTTGCTTTCATTAATAAAACTTTAGGCACAGAACGCAATGAGATTTAGGATAGGGAAACAAGCAAGGTAAGCCTGAATTCTGTATGTTGAACTTCAGATCTCAATGGATTTCAGCAAATTATAGAAGGCCTTAGAGTTTCTCTTTTTATATTGAGGAAACAGAGAAAAATCAATCTGAAAAATAAGTGTAAAAATATTTCATAAACTAAAACTACTATGTAGTGATCCAAGGACATACCCAGGTTTCTGAGGCTCATATATCTATTAGGGACCCTGTATAAGAGAAAAACACCGTTATGAATATAAAACTAGATAAAAGACTATGCATTAATTTAGAATGAGGAAACAAGTCAACAAATTATAAATATTGAGATGTTGACAAGCACCATGAACATCATGAAACCCAATAATACAATATGATATGTTTATTAGTGCAGCTTTATAGTAAGTTTTAACATCGAATTGTGTCAGTCCTCTAACTTTGTTTTTCTTCAGTCTATATCATGCTAACTATTCTGGGTCTTTTTTCTCTGCATATAAATCTTAAAGTCAGTTTAATTATATCTACAAAAAACTTTCTGGAATTTTAACTGCAACTTCACTGACTATAGATATAGTTGGGAAGAACTGAAATCTTGACAGTAATAGAGTCTTCCTATTGAGGAACATGGAGTATCTCTCCATTATTTAGGTTTTCTTTGATTTTTTTTTAAATCAGAGTTTGTTAATTTTCCTTATGTAGATCTTGCACTTATTTTGTTAGATTAGTACCAAACTATTTCATTTTGGAAGTTGTTACTATATATAGTATTGTATCTTTAATTCCAAACTCTACCTGTTCCTTGCTGGTATGTAGGAAAGTGATTAACTTTCATATATTGACTTTATATCCTGCAACTCTGTTATAATCATTTAGTAGTTCTAGGAATTTTTGTCTATTATTCCAGGTTTTATACATAAACAATCATATTATTTATAAACAAAAACAGTTTTGTTTTTCTTCTCCTAGACCTTTTATTTCTATCTCTTGTCTTACTGCACAAGTGAGGATTTCCAGGACAATGCTGATAAGGAGTAATGAGAGAGGCAAAACCTGTCTTGTTCCTGATCTGAGTTGGAAAACTAGTTTTTCATCATTAAGTATATGTTAGCTTAAGATTTTTGTAGATATTATTTAGCAACTTGAGGAAGTTCTCATCTATTTGTAAGTTACTGAGAGTTTTTATCATGAATAGATATTGGATTTGGTCAAGTATGGCTTCTCCATTTTAGATAAGACTTTGATTTTTCATTTTTATCTTGGTGATATGATAGATTACTTTAATGGATTTACAAACTATAAACCAGGAACTGACCTTGCCTCCTTGGCAAATCCAGTTTGCTGTTGTTTATACTCAGTTTATTATTGTTTACAATTATTTTTACACATTATTGGATTGGATTTGCTATTACCTGGTTGAGAATTTCACTATCTATGTTCATGAAATGCTGGTTATACTTTTCTACCATTGTCTTTATCAAGCTTGGCATTAGAGTAGTGTGGTCAAATAATTGTAGTTTCTATTATCTGAGTGAAATTTCATAAAAATAGTATTAATATCTTCTTTAAATGTTTGATAGAATTCACACAGTAGTGAAACCATCTAGGCTGGCTGGTTTCTGAGTTGCGAGGTCACTACTATCTCAGCTACTTTAATAACATTAACTTTCTTCCTGAATAAGCTTTGATTTGGTCTCACAGATCCTTCTATACCTAATCCTTCTACACACTTTCTTTGCTACTCTCTATCCTTAGGGTTCACCATTACTAACTTAGTCACTGCCCTCTGCATGATTCTCTGGCCTGATCTGAGGCCCTCTACTGAGAATATCTCACTCTCTGGACTCTGGGCATTGGGCATTGGTTGGTACACTGGGCACTGATGGACAGTATATAGCCGCTGCACTAGGCTTTTTCCCTCAGGAGATTTGAACTTTTTCCAACGTGTTGTGCTGGCAAGACCTGGACTTTAAGCAGCCTTGCTTCTTATTCTACACTCCCTAGTTAGTGAATTTCATCTTACGGACTTCTTCATGCTGCCTTCTCTGGTCAGGATACCCTATATCTGGGTATCTGTGGACCTTGATGAGTCTTCCATGCATTTCCTGCATGGTGCTATCTTTAACCCACCACAATATTCATTCTCTCTCTCTCTCTTCCCCCCTCTCTCCTCTGTCTTTTAGTAATCCACTAAATGGTGAATTCACAAGGCTTTTCAGCATTCTTGTCTCCACCTCCACTTCCTGACTTAGGCAGGACAGGATGTCTGGACAGGGTTAGCTTTTAATATTTTTTCCACTTTAGTGACTGAGCGCATAGCTAGATAGGTTTATGAGAAGACTGAGCCTAACTGAATGAAGAAGGTTGCTAGGAACGTGGCTTTAATATGGTATGTTTTGTTCCCTGCCCCTTCCTTGCAGGCTCTCTCTTTTTTTGCTTCCTGGATGTTAAACAGCAGCTTTCTTCTGTCATGCCTCTTACCCATGATATTTCTGCCTCACTGCAGGCCTAAAAGCAACAGAACCAGATGACTATGGACCGAAAGCTCTGAAACCATGAGCAAAAATGAGCCTTTCTTCCTTTAAATTGTCATTCTCAAGTATTTTTTTCACAGAGAAAAACGCTAACACAACTTTTTAGTCTGTTCAGCTTTTCACTTGTTACAACACAATGGCAACTTCAAAACTTCCCTCTCATGGGAAACCAGAAACCAGAAGTAACATAGTGTTTTCAGCTAATTAACTGCCTGACATGCTATTGTAATAGATTTTTCCTACATTTTTAGATCGCTCTGAATACCCTTTTAAATGATAATGGTTATATAACGTAATTTTTATACAGAGTATAGAAAAATAATTCATACATTCTTCTAATTATTGGCTGCATTAAAGTCTTCTAATGATTGGTTGCACTGAAGTTTCTTTTACTTTCAAAAATTGTTTTGGGCAATATCCTGAACATTTTCTGAGTTATTGTCAAGTTTGGGAAAATTATGTAGTGAACTCCAGAACCTCAGATCATTTCATGTTTTCCTATCCAGAGATTAACCTAAACTATTCTTTGCTATAGTGATACCATTTAATCAATTTTTTAGAATGATGCTATTTTCATCCATTTTGGTGGTATTGATACAAAATATTTTCATGATACATCTATATAATTAATTCTTCTTCATTAGTTGGGTCATTAAACAAATCCAAAAATCAAATTTATTGCTTCTACTAAAATTTTATGTTGGAAGTTATTCTTACAGTGGGATGACTAGCAATAATTTAATTATGAAAGAATAAGATTGCAATCTACATAAAAATGTTACACAAAGTCAAATTAAATATATCATCAGCTAATATCCTTACTTGATCTCAAAAATAACCCTGGAAATTCCAATGCTACCTGACGTGGAAAGTATGACAGAGGGAAATTTGGAGTAGGAAATGAAGTACTCTTTACCAACTGTAGTTAAATCTCGTATTTTTCAAAAATTGCAAAAACTTTTGATTATGTGAACATGAGCTTGATCCTCTCCTAAAATCAAGGAAGACTCCCAAGAAGATGAAATTTAAATTTCATTAGCTTCACAGCAAATCTACCTCTGCAGATTTAACTCATATAAACAATAGAAAAATCTCTCTTACTTTACTGTTCCAAGTAGGCTTCAAAGTAACTGATACATATTAAATTCTGGATAAATGTTGAGCAAATGAATAAAACAGTTTGTATTGTGATTAAAACAGTCAGTGGGAACTCAATCAGCCATGTGATAAAAACAATATAGAAAAAGTTTAAAATATTAGGCAAAGCAATATGGTGTAATAACTGTATGGTGTTAAGTTCCATGGACTTTGGAACCATTATTCCAGGCTGTATGATTTTCTGTTTCTCTGTTTTCTCTTTTGAAAATGACAATAGTATGCTAGTAATACTAGTAATTTTCCATGTAGGTTTGTGAGGATTAAGGACGTCAATATATACAAATACCTAAAGTCTTAACACATAGTAAACACTTATAAAGTACTGCATAATGTCTTTACATTTGAAATAAAAACCTACACCTCTTCTTTCCCAAAAAGTTTTAAGGTAGCACAAACAAAATACAATTCTAAAGGTTAAAATGCAATTAATACCTAGGATAATTAAAATGATCTGTGAACTAAAGATGAGAAAAATAATAAAAGCCAGGGGTTAAAGCAATACAAAAATGAAAAGGTCATATGAAAGATTCTTTCTTTTTGGTAAAAGTAGGGAATGTACTTGTTTCAATGAATCTTGTAAAGTAGGCCTGCTCAGTTGAAAGACACCATTTGGAGATTGAGCCAGTTGTCTTTCCTCAATTGTTCTGGCTACTTGGAAAAAGATACTGGAGCAAAACATTAGTTCACAAAGGTCAAACGCCTCTCCCTCTTTTTCATCTACCTCAGGTTTTACATCACAAAGATATATTTGAACACTTTATTTTCCTTTCATTATTACAATATCTTTTGTACATTTTGGATCTTATTACTCTTTCAGTTTTTTATCATTATTATTTATTTTGTACACTAGGGAGACAATATGATATTTACAAATGTGAGTCTGATTTATTTCACTTATGAATATAGTCTCAAGTTGCCTCTATTTACCTATAAAAGGAAAAGATTATATGTATGTAGGTTTACGCTTATAACTATGTATGTATATGTGTGCAAGATAGATGACTATACTACTAATCTCTGTTAATTCATCAAAACAAACAGGTTGTGCTGTCATTGTTTGATTATTTGATCATTTTTTATGCCTAGATCTTGTAACCTGAAGAATTACTTCTAAGATAACAATATAGAATGCATTAACTAGTGTTGATTTCTTACTGTTGTTTTGTCTTTGTTTTTTGAAATTCTGTATTATTTCTATCCTTTTTTCTGTTTTGATTTTTAAAATTAAAGAAGAAAGATAAATTTCAATTAGTCAAGTTTTCTTTGACATCTGCTTCTCAGTGATTGGCTAAGATTTATCAAATAGGTGCCGGCAGTAATTAGAGAGATTGTGTTGAAATGAAATCAACACTTTACCTGTATTATCACTTGCGATTCTGTTAACAAACCAAAATGAAGGCATATAAAGGGGGCTGGGTTATAGCTCAGCAGCATGGCACCTGCCTGGCAAGCACAAAATCCTGAATTTGATTCTTGGTTCCAAAAAAAAAAAAAGAAAAGAAAAGGAAGGCATATAAATGGGCAACCAAACTTAGCAACTCTCAAAACTATATTTTGCAAAATAAGGAAGAGAAACCATCAAAGCTCTTATATGTGATCTGCTAGTAAGAATAAAGAGCTTTACATGTTTATACACACCTCAGATTTTCACTGTGCTAACTGAAAGTCTCTTCAAAACCATAGCATTTACTCTCAGAATTGTAATTCTCTGATCTAAGAAAGAAATTGAGGCAATTCTTAAGTTATCATTTCATTATTATCAATCTGAATTCTCTTAAGAGTAAGCCTGTAGTGGGTCCATAAATGTTAGTGCCTCCACAAATATCAGACATTTCTGAGTTCCACTTCAAACTTGATATTTTCCATCAGAGCTTCCTTTCACATGAATTACTATTTCAGTTAAAACTGTTGTTTAGGGGCTGGGGATGTGACTCAGTGGTAGTTCTCTTGCCTAGCAAGCACAAAGTTCTGGGTTCGGTCCCTAGAATCACAAGAAATAAAATTTTTTTAAAAAAACAGTTTCTATGAATTTTTGGTACTTAGAAGCATGTAGATTTGCTAAGCATTGTGTTTATCTAAAGAAAGTGTATGAGCCATTCTTCCAGTAAGTGATCAGCTAAAATACTTGTATCACACATGATTCTGAATTAATACTTGTCACGTATCTATAATGAAAACCAGAGTGCCAATTCTGTAATATTTGATTGTTTCTGTGAGTGCATTGGGAAGATACTTTTTAAAAATTCTTTTCCTGGGTTCCCTGTGATCTGCGTGGCTTACCAGAAAGGCTGGCTAGTTGGCTCATCGATAGGCTCCTCCCAGTGCCAGCATGGCCAATTCCCGGGAGTCGCTATCTGACTTTTCTCTTCCTGGGTCCTGCATGGTCTGCCTCTTTTAAAAATTCTTAAGGTGGTTTTCAAGTCCCAACACTAAAGAAAAGTTGAATATGGAATAAAACAATTGGCGAGTTTCTTTGGAATTAATAACAATCATAATCATTTTGATTTTTATCAGCACCCAAAACTGGAAATATATCCTTTGCATAACTTGGCCTTTTTTGATTTTTTAAATCGTGGTAAAAATATAACACAAAGTTTTCCATATTTTTTAAGTATACACTTCAATAGTATTACTTACACTCACAGTGTTGCTCAACCATCACTATTTCCTAAATTTTTCATTGCCCCAAAAGGAACTATTGCCATTAAGCAATAACTTCTCATCCTTCCATCCTCACCCTAGTCCCTGAGAACTAATTTTCATCTCTATGAATTTGTCTATTCTAGAAATCTCATATAAATGCAGTCACACAATATTTGTCCTTTTGTGTGTGGCTTATTTCACTTGGTATAATATTATCAAGTTTTGTTTATGTCATTGTATATATATATACTTTATTTCTTCTTGTGGGTAATATTCCATTCTATGTATATACTATATTTTGTTTACTCAGTCATCTGTTGATGAACATTTGAAATTTTCTATTCTTAGCTAGTGTGAACAAGGCTGTGAGGAACATTGATGTACAATGTACAAGTTTCTGCTTGAAATCATTTTCAGTTCTTTGGGCCTTATACCTAGGGGTAAAATTACAGATCATATTGTAATTCTGTGTTTAACTTTTTGAAGAGCCATCAAATTGTTTTCCACAGTGACTATAACATTTTACATTCCCACTAACATGTAAAAGAGTTCCAATGTCTCTAACCCCAGAAACACTTATTTTATGTTTATTTTAAAAAATTATTATAGTATTATAGTAGATGTGAAGTGATTTCATTGTGATTTTGATTTGCATTTTCAGTGACGAGTGATGTTGGATATATTTTGTTGATCATTGTCTATTTTCTTTGGGTAAATGTCTGTTCAAGCCCCATGTCTACTTTAAAACTTACTTGTCCTTTTGTTGTTCAAGTGTAGGAGTTCTTTACATATTCTGGAATATTCAACTCTTATCATTTTTATGATTTGCAGTTATTTTCTCCCATTCTGCAGATTGTCTTTTCATTTTCTTGATAATGAAATTTTCCCTTTTAAGAATAGTATTCAACTTATTTTCTTTGGGATAAAAAAAGAATCAGAAGTATTTAAAATACTAGTTACAGCAGTAATTGAAAATATTATCCTACAAATGGATTTTCCTCTCAACTGAATCTCTATTCTTAATGGAGACCAGATTAATTAACCTTGTTTTGTATGCATAAGTGAACACTTGTTTTAATTAAAGTATCTCTACAATAGAGTTTTGTGATTTAAAAGGATGAAATGAGAGGGGAAATGAGCATTTGTTTCATTTATAGAACAATTTTCTCACCTTGTCCCAAGGAATGACTATTGAAGTTAGGTGCTATTGAATAGAAGAGGATCTAGTATAGTGGGGGAAGGAATTGTATTAGTTTAGTGTAAAGATGATATGCTAGGCCAACAAGTTCAAAGACATATGGGTAGGTTTGTAATTATTGTAGAAAAAGGAAAGAAAATAAAGTAATTGAAGAATATGCTCATTCTAACTACCTCAAAAGTTAGACTAAGAATATAGAATTCATCCAAATGCACAGAGCACATAACTGAGAGCAAGTTGAGCAAACTTCGCTCCTGATTTCCTTGCTATGAAACTTCCTCCCTAAGATACCCTAAACACATGCTATTCATAGAATCAGGAACGCAGCAAGCTTCATCTCAGGATAAGGGCAAGAGAGGAGTTCAAGGTTTAAAAATCACAGGAGAGACTACTGATTGTAGACAAAAGGTTTATATTGAGCTTGTATGCTGAAGAGCTTCATCTTTACTAGATAGTCTTCAATAGAACAGTTTTTCAAGCCTAAAAAAAATAATTTTGAAGCATAAATTGCATTAAGAAAACAGGCTTATAAACTAAAGAACACTTGAATAATGAAGTTCTTCATATTATTCCAAAATTCTTCTCAGTGAGTTTGGAGAAGGCAGAAATGTAACCAGAATTTGACAGACTCATGGGAGCGTAGAGCTTTCAATCACCCCAAAATTCATTGCACATCTGAAAAATGTACAGAGCAATGGTATCCTACTAGCATTGTCATTTGAAAAACAAATGTTGTAGAACCTGACAATTTGCCATGACATTTAAAATTGGAGAAGTGCTTTCAAGGGAAAAAACCTTTAAATGTTCTTTTCTGTATAAAATAGAAAAATTCATCTTTAAAAATTCTCTAAAACTATATAAGGCATTTCTCAAACAATGCTTTAGTTAAGGTAGAATAAGAAATTCTAATGAATGCCTTATTCTTCAGGGGTCCTGGGGGCAAAAGCAGCATTCACCTGAAGGTAAATGTACTTAGGATAACAATGCTTTACATGGTTAAAAATTATACCTATCCCAAGTAAGCAGCAGAATGTTCTTACCACCAGGGTCTGCTAAATCAATAAAAATAACTTATATACAAAGTATAAGTCTGTATTCTATCTTTTACAAAATTCAATATATTCCAGAATTCATGAATTGTCAAGTCTGGTTCAGTGAGAGGAAAAAGGTCTTTTCACACATTTGCATAGTTACCAATAAAATCTAGGCTACACTTAGCAACTAAATCGAAATACCATGCCTATACGTGTATGCGTGTACATGCGTATATGTGGTTAAGCACTCCTATTCTACACAACTGCAGTATGTGTGTAGCCCCATTGTACATTTTGTGCTTGCTGAACTGCATATCAATAATGTTGTTCTGAGAAGATGGGGAAAGATTACATTCATGACGGTCCCTCATAAACCCTCCCCAGCCACCCACCTTGGAAAGGAAAGAGCTAATCATGAGGCAAGCAACTGATTATCTTTTTATTAATACATGGCTGTAGTACATATTTGTATATTCCCTGTGGGGAAATAGTACTTGTACATAATATATCTTCATTCCTTTTCCTTTCCCTGTCTCTCTCTTCCATCCATCTCTTGATGCACATCCTTTTATTTTGTACATGTTTACAATGCATAATGTCTACATTATGATGTTGGTTGTTGGTATGTGTATACAACACATCTTAACCTGTTTCTTAACTTGTTTTCTTATCCTTTTTCCCTCACAACCTTTCTCTTCTCTTCTGTGTTTTGATCCTCTTCCTCTTAGAGAAAAAAATATCTCCCTACTTCCTACCATTTATCTTTTATTTTGTTCTTCATTTATACTTTGAGTTTCTCATGAGAGAAACGATATGCTATTTAAGCTTGTGTGTCTGATTCATTTCACTTCACATTATGGTCTTGAGGTGCATCCATTTCCTACAAATGATTGGAGTTTACCTTCTTTGTGGCAGAGTAGTACTCTATGGTGTGTAAATACCACATTTTCTTTATACATTTGTCTGTTGTTGGACATAAGATAGCCTGCTTCAAAGATTTAGCTATTATGAATGGTGCTGCTAAAAACATGGGTATGCATGGATCTGCAAATTTTTAGAAAAACTGAGTTCCACACCTTTCTTATCTGGATTTGAGGGAGTCAGGACAAAAAGAATACTCCTAGATCTGAGAGAACAGTATCTGTAGTGTATGTCACAGGCTGAAGACAATTAAAAAGCCAGGTTTCTGATTCAGGTTATCAAATCACACAATGTTGGCTCTACCACATCCCTCTGTGTTCTCCCACAGTGTTTAATAAACTTATTTTAAGTGTTACTTCCTGGCCTACACCAGAGTGCAAGATCTATGTGGGCAGTAGTGTTTGGTTTCTTAACTGTTGTATCCTTTCTATCTAAAACAGGAAACACATTAGGCAATTAGTAAATATTCGATGAATAATGAATGGGTTCATTGTGTCACTGGAAAATCAGAGAGAGTTCCAATAGTCATTTTTAGGCATGTCATACTTGGCTCATATTTTAGGGAAACAATATCCCTAAGACCAGAGGATGGGGTCGGTTCTGTTTGTGAAATATCCTCATTAGGAGAAATTCAATCTGGGAAGAAGGAACTGCGGCTGAATGATACAGTCGCCCTGCCCTCAGTGGAGAATCTTCATCCATCGCTAGTCTGAAAGAATCTGGCTTTGATTTCTTAAGGCAGCCTTGTATTTGGAAACAAGGCAAGTGCAGCCAACGAGGATGTCTTTACAGCTGCATTATATAAGCATTGTTGAACAAAAACAGGGAAGAGAGTAGGGAAACACTTTAGCTTCAGTTCCTATAGAAAAATTCTAGTCCTCATCTAGCTTCCGGGAAAAAAGGAACACTGTGCTAGGCCTTCCACATGTTCCTTCTCACGTCACCCCAAGCAATCCTTCACTTTCTGAAGATAACACTGATGCTGAGATAAAGTAAAATAGCTTACTTCAGGCAGTAGCGCTAGAGAGTGATTGAGCCTGCACTCCAACTTGGATCTGTTTCATGCCAGCATTCACTTTTGCTACTCCAGGACTCAACATCTTCTGCATAACTCTCAAATCTTACACTCATAATATTTTGACCCTTTATTGCACTGATAATAGCAAAATAATTGCTTCAGCATACAAATGTGCTGTCTGAAATAGTACTTTGTATTTGTGTCAGCAACATAAAGCAACCTCTACAGTGAGGAAAATGCCTGCTTATTTTGAAGGATTAAAAAACAAAACTAAAAATAGTTCAAAGAAGTGAAGACATTGCTCATAGTGTCAAACTTAATGAGGAGTGATAACTTCATTAACAAACAGTTCCTTTTTCTTGTGTAGATCTTAAAGGTTTTCTTTAAGATTAGCCCTAGAAAAATCCACATTAGTTTTTTTCCTGACTTTTTAAATGCCTTTTCTGGTCTGTAGAGAAGATTTTCTGTGTTCATAAAAGAATCATTCTAGGCAAAATAATATACTTTGGAGAAATGTGCTTCTTCAAATGGCTATATTCCAGGGATGCTATTGATTAATACAAGAAAATTCTACCATATGAATTGTTAAAACAAAGAGGACTTTTTGTAATTTTCGTGTGACACCCATTTTTCACAATTCATTGTTCTTGTTTTGATTCAGTCAGTTCCTTCCTTATGACTGAGTCCAACCCTCTATTTTAAAATCCTCTATTTTGGATTTTAATGATACTGAAGGATAAGTCAATTGAGTATGTAAAAATAATGAGTTAGCCTGAGTAATTGTTGGTTCTTGAACAAAAACTAAGGTCCAAGGTAGTTGAAAAATGATCTTATAATTAATATGAAGACTACCACTATGCATTTGACTCTGTCTCTCATAATTCAATAACCATAGGAGTTGGATGTATTTATTGAAGACACACTATGCACAAAATGCAGCACCTGAAAACATTTTACATATGCTAACTTATTAAAATAGCTCTGTGAAGTAGTTATTTTTATTCACATTTTATTGTTGAGGTTTCCTTAAGTGAGAGATTAAATAATTTGTCTAACTTCACACTACTAGAATTTGGCAGAAGTAATATATAAACTCTGGTGAATCAGGAACTATGGTCATGCTTTTTATTTCCATAGGAAAAGACATTATTTTAAATAATTAAATCTTTTAATTTCATAATAGTAACTATGTTGAACTAGATAGCTTCTGAAAATAGTACTTTAGTCTTCCTCTACATTATGGAAAATATAACTAAAAACATTTTAAATCTTATTCTTTCCTTTTGTTTGTCCCTTTTTGTACACGTACTAAGTTGTTTTCACATTGCAAAATGAATTGGGCATACAGAACTGTGTATAAAATGAATATGCAAAGCTTAGAGAATCATAAAATGAGCATAATGATAAATGATATGCCCAGACTAAGAAAAGAAACACTTCCTGCGCCTCTGGAGTCTTTTGTAACCCTTCTATAATCACCATCTTCTCTTTCCTTTATAGAGGTTACCATTCTCTTCTATGCTAGTCATTTATTTAAGTTTATTTATACTTTTGGCACCCATGTAACTATCCCTAAACACATTTTATCCCTCTTTGAAAAAAAAAATAATCACAAGAATAAATCTGGCTCTATAGGCAAAGTCAATAAAGCCACAATTAGAGCAAGGTTCCAAAGAAAAGATAAACTAAATAGAGTTTCTGGGGCATAGCATGACTTCAGCTTCCCCAGAAGTTTACAGGGGCCCAAGGGAAAATTAGTAGGCAAGGTGCTAGATGAATGTGGAAAACACAGAGTTCATTACAGTTGGACATCTGGCAGAGCTGAAGTGTAACCAGCACCAGGACAAGCGGTAAAATTTAGCTCCAAATTTTCTACTCCAAGCCCACTGTATCGATAGCTTTCATGAGCATATTTAAGAAAAATTTTGTGTTAGGCAATTGACCCAAGTAGCAGCTTGAAAGAGAAAGTTAAAATTTCATTACCATGTAAGGTGGACAAGATAAGTGCAAAATATTCACTTAGATATTCTGTCCTAGAATTAAAATTAGGTAAGCTGTCAAGGTATATATTTCAGTTTCTGACCACCACAAGGGAGACAGAGTTTGAAGTTTAAATATGCCAGTTAGAATGGCCTAGTAAATATCTTTGGTTTTCTATTGATGGTCCACAATAATTGCATTTGAGGAATACAAACTACAAGACTTGTAGTAGGATTAAGGGAAAAACTTAGATAGACTTTCTGAACAAAGTATAAGGTCAAGTTCTATACATTCAGTTTATTGTTATAGGACAAAACCCAACACTATTCAGAAGAACATTTTTAAAATTCAGTGTTTTATAACATATCTTACTCTAATTTACATATAAAATAAATACACATAAACATGTGAATAAGTACAAATATATGACACACAGATCAAAGAAAAAAATCAGTCAGGAAAGAAACCCATAGAATAAAACAGGAGTTACGGTAAGCAGAGAGTCTTAAAAGTGAATACAATGGGAGAAGAACTTGGAAATTTCAGGAGAGGTCAAGAAACTGCTCAAAAGGATGAAAGGAAAATTACAGAACTGAAAAATATGTGTTAAAAATTTACTGTGTAAGACTGATGGTAGATAAGACACGATGGAAGAAAAGATCAATAAGTTGGAGTATTGGCCAAAAGAAAGTACCCAAACCAACTGATACAACCTTTCTGGAAGTTGTGTGATGAAGTGTCTTTAAAATACTCATACTAAATTTAGAACAACATCACAAAAGAAAGAATTAATTCAAACGGAACCATAAAAGAGGAAAATAAAGAGCATCTCAGAGGCATGTAAAAAATAATACAACCACACAAAATATTTGATATTAGAGTCCCAGTTAACATGAATAGATTGAGAATGGGGCAGGAAAGTATTTGGAGAAAACTGAAAACATTCTGATATTTGACCAAAATGAGAAAACCATCAAACCAAGAATTTAGCAAGTCTCAAGCAAGATATTTATCCATTTGTATAACACTATTATTACTTTTGCAAAACCTTATATAAAAGATAAGGACAATTACATTATCTAATATCTTTATCACATAGAGAAGTATGAGAGAAAGATACTATCATGAAAAGATGAATGTGTATTCCTATTTGTCAGATTAAAGGAATTTTCAACTCAAATGGTTTCATATTTTTTGCTTTGCCATGAAACTTGGAGCTGTATATAACAGACTACTTGTATCTGCTAAATTATGGTTATTTGTACCCTTCTAAAAGCTTTTTATTCTGATTTTCTGTCTCATACACACCCCATATTTCATGCATGCATTATATTCTAAAGGATCCATTGCAGGTAGCTTTCAAAGTTAGCTGAACAGGGGTAGGAATTTGGTCCTTAACTTTTTTCACTATGTGACTTGCCCCCTCTGCACCTAAATTTCTTAATCAGTGAAATGAGGGTAATAAGAATACTCCTATTACCTACTTTATAGTATTGGTGGAAGACTGAATTGTAAAATACACATAGAGTTTATACATCCTGATACAGAACAAGATTTCAATTAATGCAAGTTATGGTTATTATTTGGTCATTTAAATAATGCTTGGAGACAGTTCATATAACATAAAATATAAATTAGCAGTGATAGTAAAGTTAATTCTAGTACAAAAGGAAAATTTACCTAAAGATTCAATAATATGGGGAATTATGAAATTGCTGAAAGTTCCTAATCCTTGCCTCTACAATGAATACTGTACTAAAATACATGAGGACCTAAAAAGGCCCAATAATTTCAGGATAATAGGAACAGCATATATATACTGGGCACAGTATTTCTTCATAGGATAATTGGTAAACCAATCCTCAGACATCTTTGTCTTCAATTCCTTCATTTTACTTCTAGTAATTATGCACAAGTGGTGATCAATATATACAGTGAATGTTTAAATTTAAAAATTATTACTATGTAAGCGGAACAGTCATTAACCCTCTGAAAATACTCACCCTTGCTTTGCACACACCTATTATATTGTTCTTGTCACTTTCTATACCATTTCTGGAAGTCTTTCATGTCTCTACAAGGTATGATCAAAATACAGTGAATGTTGCTGCTGAGTGCTATCCAATGGAAAGACATGCTTTTTGTTTTGGGTGGTTTCATACAATTTTGTTTTGTTTCAATTTATTGTGTGTGAAGGTATGGACAACTATTTTGAAGAAAACAAAAGACATTATGGTACCCATTCTTGATTTCCTGTTGTCTTGTTTTGAAGTCCTGTGTTGCTTGCATTGTTCTGTTCTGATTTCCTTTGTTCTGTTTTGTTTTGTTTTATTGCCTTTAAAATAAAAAAAATTTAAAAAACATTATGGTGTCTCCTCATTCATTTTATTCAACAGATCTGACACCATGCAACTTCTATCTCTTCTTCAAAGTCAAAATAATCATGAAACAATCAATATTTCAAATGGATTCAGGACATCAAGGCAGCCATGAAAGTGCAACTAAAGATACAACAAGACTTTCAAAACTTTTTCAGAAAGTTGCAAAGATGATGGGATACATATGTTTGAAGGTGGGGTATTTTAAGAGGTGTTAGTGGCAGAGTGTCATTTACTGTAATAATTTTTTTAAATTTTAAAGATTCACTGTATATTTTGAACATGGTTTGTATTTTTAATGCAGCAATCTTCACACTTTATGATTTTTTGTTATTTTCTGGAATTCCATATGAGAGTTCTTATGGACCCTCAATTTCTGGTTTCCAAATTACTGGTCTTAATTATGACTGCATCTGAAGAAATTTGAGCATCTGTAAAATGGGAATAATGGTATCTTCCATGCCTACACTGCAAGTTTTTAAGAAAATTAAAATGAAATATTTTGAGGAAATTATACGCAAATGGAACAAAGTAATTTCTACCACATAAATTTGTAGCATTTCTTTTCATCAGCAAACAAAATCCTGATATTGATCTTCTTAGCCAGTGAGAGTAGTCTACACAATGAATTATTATCTTTGTTTTATTTTTAGAGAAAAAAAAACAGGAAAAAACTGTCATGCAATATCTTTTTGTTTTGCTTTTTAAAAATAATATGAACTTGAACCAAATGCTATTTGAGGTCTGGGTGTGAAGAAGAAAGAGTGCATACAATAAAAAGTATTTGATTTTTTTTTATTTTAAAGAAAATAGGACAAAACAAAACAGAACAGAATGAAAAAAGCAAAAGAAAACAGTATAGAGTCAAACACAATTATCCAACTTGAAGACCTGTAATGCTATTCTCTTTTATCTGGTTTTATACTACTTTGTTTTGTTTGAGTTTATTGTCTGTAAATGTAAGAACAACCATTTTGAAGAAAGCAAGAGACACTAGGGTAACCATTGTTAATCTCCTGTTGTTATGTTTTGAAAACCTGTATAGCTTGCAGTGTTCTCCTTTGAAGTATTTGATCTTTTACTAAAATAAACAAGTGACTTTTCTGATGCCCAGGAAAACTGATGATAAATAGTAATAGGTCTGTTGTGATAAAAAGAAACCAAGGAGACAACAATGATCTCACTATCTTGATAGCTTTCAGTTCTCTTTCCAAATATGAATGACTTGTTTCTTTGCCCATACTCTTTCATTCTACCTTTCCAATAGCCTTTTACACCCTCACTACACAACACTGTGTGATGTCACAAGGAATTAATTTCTTTACTTTTAGATGTGAATATCATTTGCCCAAGTGTTTGTAACATAAAAATAAACCATATTTTTCTGAATATGAATTGCTTTAATTTATTTATTAGGGTTTAGAGCCGCCCTTTATGATTCTTCTTTTGTAGTTTAGAGAAAAATATGTTTTAAAAAACAGAGTAAGAATTTATGTTGGAACCTGATATCTGGGTACCTATGGACTCCAAAATTGATACCTGTAGGTCAGATAACCCTTGTGAATGTCAAATCCTCAGTACTGTTTCAAATTCAACACATGAAATACAAAACTCATCATATCATCAATCCATTCAAGTAGGCTGTTTTTCCTATTTCATATCTTGGAATATTGTCAGTATTCCTGCTTTAGAATTCTTTTAATAGAACTATTGCAATTCCCTCTTAACAAATCTTTCTTTCTCTTCATACCATTATTTTTAAAACCCTCTATGACTTCTTAAGCCTTTAACAAAGAAAATCTAGTCTTCTTAGCATGCTATACTATCAGGGACCTGGTCAAGATCCCCAACTGCCTGCATGAGGGGTATGGCAAAGGATAAAATAAGAAACAGAAAAAATTTAATAATGCATGATGGGGGGCTGGGAGGTCAGTGCATCAGGAAAGAAAGATGAGAAAAGGTGGGGAAGAGAAAGAGAAGAAAGGGAAAAGTAAGGATAGAGGAGGGAAGAAGCCAGAGGTGGGGTAGGGAATAGACAAGGAAATACTATGTCTGCATACTCAGAGAGACTACCAAAAGAAAAGAAATGCTTTATTTACAATATGCATTTCAAAATTCCTTTCTGCCTTTCTTGTTCTTCCTCCATCCCAAAGTTGACTTTAATGAAAGGACAGAGTAGTCTTAAAATCAATAAGTTGAAAATTATGAGGAATCATCTGATTCCTCTTACTATTACCCTTTTTAACAGTTAAAAGCTTTCATATTTAAATTAAGAGTACATTGAAATTATGTTTCTACAATACTTTGAGACCATATTTCCTTCCCAGGCATATTTGGCCCCAACTTTTGCATCCTAGAAAAATTTTCCTTCTTAGTGTTCTTATAACACTGTCTAACAATGCATTTACTACATTGCAATCATTTTTAATTTATTAATCTCTTTCCCTTAGATTATAAGCCCCATGAGAGCAGAAACACACATAAGGTACCTCAAAATATTTATTTGAATCATTGTACATCATATGTGACCATTTAATTTGGATACGGTGATAGAACTATTTTCTCATTTTACCTCTCCAATCCACTTCCTTCTGGACTATAGCTTTATCAAATGATAATTTTAATAGACTGTGACCACATGAGAAACAAAAATCCAAGAGTGAGTTGGAAGTTACTTATGTCAGAGTAGGATGATTCCAACCTTGTGTGTCTGCTTTGAAACATATGAAATTTAAAAAGGAAGA